>CAUYQV010167097.1:0-18205 GCA_963574575.1 Galagoides demidoff
AAATACTTCCATCAAACTGATCAACACAGCCTCCATGTCATTTTCTCAGTTATAGTTTTAAAACATTCTGATTCTACTCCTAGAGAGTTTCACTTGTACGCCTGTAAGATAGACCTCAAAAATGGTCCCTCCAATCCCCCTCCCTCCACCTGTTCCAGCAATTGATTCTTAAACATTGTCATGTGCTGAGGGTTCAGCTCCAAGTCCTACTTCTTTCCTAAGATACTTCCAGTGATAGAAGAGGACTCCAACTTCTCCATATTCTGGCAAAGGAGATTCCTTTTTACAAAAACAAAAATAAAACACGTGATAAAGTAAAGCCCTAAAGAGTAGATGGGGTAGCTCTTGTGTAGTCACCACGTCCCACCTCTCATGGGTCACTGCATGCAGGACACTGGGCTCTGCCAACTCTTTCTCAAGAAGCACTCTTATTCCTTCATGCTACAGCCCACATGGGACAACAATTTCCAGAAGAATGTCAGAATTTGCTTCATCTCCCTGATCCCCTGACCTGACTGGTGGGAGGAGACTGGGTGACTTCATATCTGCATCACATCTGATGTTCCCAATAAGGTCTGGCCCACTGGGAGCTCAGAAATTCATCAGACCTCTTGTCCTTCAAGCCACCACCCCATGTGCCTTGACCTGGTTGGCTGCTTTACTATCCTCCTTTCAAACATTGAGAGTCTTAGGACTAAATTTCACTTGAGTAAAGTTGCTGTTTAAGCCAGCACCTAGCTTTAGCCCAGGCCAGATACTAAGAAAATATGAGAATAAAAAACTCTCCAACTGCACTTAGATCTTTCTCCAGGCAACTTGCCAATGGCCGAGCCACAGCTAACAAGGATAAATGTGGGAGGTGAAGGCCGGGAAACTTGCTATCGGCTGGTCAGAAGTTTTGTGAGCCCAGAGGTTTTATTGTGTGGCTTCCTCTTCCCGGGGCAGAGCAGTGAGTGACATGAGTAATGGAGCACTTCATGCTTCTCACACCCACCTGTGGCCCTTTCCAGTTCTGAGCAAGTTCCAGCCCCTGGAGGACAGTAATTGGGTTGCATGAAGCATGGGTTTTGGTGTGGTTTCACACCGGGCCTCTCAACTGTGCCTTTTTAAAGTTTCGTCACTCCCAGCTAGCTGTTATTTCACTGCCTGTGGTTTTCTGTCTCATAGTCTGTAAGAAGATTAATTGTTCTGCAAATAATGGGAACATAATTTTGACAGGAGATTTCAACCAGCTCCGAGTAGACACCAACAGAGGGGCCCATAAAACCTTGGAAAACTGAAACTGGCCTCAGAGTGGGAGTTCTGTTTCTTTCTGAGATGACAGTAACAAGGGTAGGCAGTGCCCCTGTGCAGATTCTCTGAGCATGACAACAACATTGTGCAAGTTCTGGAAGATCAGGTCCCCTGATGCCTGTTGAGGTTGTATCCTTTGAACTAAAGAAATAAAAGGATTTGGTCAGAACAGTGTTTTCTGTTTAGATAGAAAAGGGCAGCTGTCCTCACACCGGCCTTGTTAATCATTGCTGTGGTCTGAATGTATCCCCCAAATCCATATGTTGAAATTTCATTGCCAATGTGAGAATGTGAGTACAGGAAGGGTCTTTAGGAGGTGATTAAGTCATGAGTGCCCTCATGGGTGGGATTAGAGGACTTTAATACAAAGGGCTTGAGCAAGTGAGGGCACCCCTTTCTTCTTTGATTGCCCTTCTTCTTTGGGCCATGTGAGGACACAGCATTCACCCCTTCTACCTTGGGAGGGCGTGGCATGATGGCCCTCCCCAAACACTGAAGGCCAGCGGCTCCCTCAGGGCCTCTAGAACTGTGAGCAACAAAGTATAAATTTCTATTATTTATAAATTACCCAGTCTGCAATATGTTGCTATAACAGCACAAATGAACTAAGATGGCCACACACATCCCTAAGTTATTTCATGATTCCCAAACATACCAGCCCCTTAGCAGATGGGTCCAGTGAGCACAGATAGTGACCACAATGTATGTCCCTACTCTGGGTGGTATGATCCTCTAAGCTCTGAGACTGTCCCCTCTGCCTCTTGAATCCTGCCCTGTCACTCACTCCACTAGATTCCGCTGCTGTTACCCATGGGCTCCTTTCTGCTATTTGGGGTCATGATTTCTCTCTGTGCATGTTTAGGCTCCTCAGCTGACATAAAGAAGGAGAGAAAGTAGTAAATATTCATTGTATGTATAACTTTGTGCATTTGGTCTCATTCTGTCTTGAGAATTAGGTATTATAATCCCATGTTACAGATGAGGAACTGGAGGCCTTAGGTCAATAGCCAAAGTCGCACAGCTCATGACCAAGGTTGGCTTCAAACCCTTGTTTGAGTGATTCCAAATCTCATGCTTGCTCCCAAAGTGTACTTGGGAATAACCACTTTAGAAATTCTCTCTCTTGTGTCTTTGTTTGCTCACATTTTAGCACAGTATCTTGTTCTGTTAAACACTCAAGGTTTCTGTTGTAGATGAAGGCTCTCTGAAAGACATATGGACATAATCTTGAACCCCAGAAGCCATGCATAATATATCAGGTCACGGCAGGTCAACATGAGATCAGTACTACAAGGTTGTAAACAAAGACATAATTTTAAAGCCTAAACTACCTTGTCATGAACACATCTTTCCATTTCCAGCTAGATTCTAACCAAGGCATATCAGGTTACATTAAGCCCTGCATGTATGGGGAAACCCATTTTTCCATATAAGCCAATTAACTGGGTCATCTTTCCCAATTATTGCTGTAAGCAAGCTAATGTGTTATTTAAAAAACTGAAATAATTGTTTATGACTTAATTACTTTGGTCAAAAAATAATTGAATTGAATGACCATTAAAGAAAATCTAATCCACGGCTATGCACTGAGTCAGTCCACAAGCAGCCAGTGGGGGGAGGGGGACAGGAAGTTATAAGCACTGAATTTTAGGGCTAAGAGGAATGTCTTGATGTCACCTACTTCAGCCTTGCACATCAGATCAACCCAAATGCCAGCCCTCTGCACTTTTCTTTAAATTCTCTGGCTTTAGTGGCCTTTTCCTTTTCCTAGAATGCCCCATGTTCATTCCCAACTGTGCTTGTCCCAGCTATCTCCAACTCATCCTTTGGACTTATACTCAATTTTGGTTTCCAGAGGGAAAGCTTACTGGAAGTCCCTAGTTTGTACAGCATCTTAATCTGCCCTACTTATCAACTATCACAGTTATAATTGATATTCAATGTCTGATTAACGTCTGTCTCCTCTACTAATTTAAACACCACCCAGGCAAGAACCTTACGTTTTGGGGGTTTTGTTTCTCTGTGTTCTTCATTGTTACCTCTAGCATCGACCAGAGTACAGACATGCAGTAGATGCTCAGTAAATAATGTGGATCGAGTAACTAAACAGAAGCATGAATAAATGAAGGGAAACAAATATATTGACTGAGGACCTGCTTTATGTTAAATGCTCACAACAGTTTTATGAGAAAAGCATCCCATACACACACCGCTTGTGTGTGTAGAAGAGGAAAGAAATGTGAATGAATGAACTGATTTCTTTCTGGTAATAACTTGAGTTCCACCACTCTTTCCATCAAAGCCTTCTGTTGTTTCATTGTTTCAGTGGAGGTACATCATGAACCCCCTCTCTTGGGGCTGAACTCAGGTTGGAGAGTTCCTTTAGAGGATCCCCTAGACTCCCGGTTGGTGGCATTTCCTGTCCTCCCTCAGGGACCTCCCCATTATTAAAGAATCTTGCTTTAATTCCCAGCCTTATTTCTGCTGAGAATCCACCTGCTGCTGCTTCTGCTTTTCCTTCTTGCCTGTTATTACCTGTCCTAAAGGCAATCTGCAAGCAAAAAGGGCTTTGAGGATTTAGCTATACCCCACATTCATGCATGGATACAGCCACATGCTTCCTGGTGTAAAATAAAAATAAGGAAATAAGGACAGAAAATATTAAGATTTTTTGAGAAGGCTCGGTGCCCATAGCTCAGTGGTTAGGGTACCAGCCTCATGCTCTGGGGCCACTAGGTTCAAACCCAGCCCAGGCCTGCTAAACAAAAAACAGCTGGACATTGTGGCGAGCACCTATAGTCCCATCTACTCGGGAGGCTGAAGCAAGAGAATCACTTGACCCCAAGAGTTTGAGGTTGCCGTGAGCTATGATGCCATGGCACTCTACTGAGGGCAACACAATGAGACTCTGTCTCAAAAAAAAAAAAAAAAAAAAAAAAAAAAAATAGAAGTATTTTAGAAAGAAAAAAAAAACCCTAAAGTATATTCGTATATTCGTATGAATAAACTTTATCTTCTAACTAGGGAATATGTTAATGGAAATGCTGCTGCTCCTTAAGAAACACTAAAAATGCCAGCCAGACTCTTCTAGCTACCCCTAGGAATGGGTGAGCTTTGGGCAGCAGATTGCACACTCTGGAGCTCAAAGCAAACTCCTCTCAGGGAAGCACCTTCTGGGAGTCAGTGTTCATTTTCCTTACAATTGACATGAATGGCAAGTGACTTTTCTGTAAACTGTGATTTATTTATTTATTTATTTTGTAGTAATGATCATCAGTCTTTGAAAAAGTTCCTTTTTTTTTTTTTTTGTTATTGTTAGGGATTCATTGAGGGTACAAAGATCCAGGTTACACTACTTGCATCTGTCAATTAGTGGAGCAAAGGTAAACTGTGATTTAAAAAACAAAACTCGCAATGTATTGAAAGCTTTGTACAACAAATGGATTGGCTGTCCTTCGGTGCTCCCTGGCAGCTGCTAGCCTGTTGAGGCGGGGCTGAAAGGCCACCTTTGGTGATGGGATTTTCTTTTATTGTTATTTAAGGTTCTAGGGTCTACTTGAAGACCCTTTAAGGACCTTTTCCTAGGTTTATGGTCTGCTTGTGTGAATTTTTCAAATAATACTGACTGAGGACAAATTTCAAAATAAATTAGATAGCTTAGGAGGGTCCTGGGTTGCCCTTCATTTGACTCCTAACTACAGTCTTCAGATTAAACAAATAAGAATGTGCGACACCTGATTAATTTGAATTATTTTGAACTATTATATAATTCAAAGATAAAAGGCAAATAATAAAAATGATGTTATTTGGGGGCAGCACCTATGGCTCCATGGGTAGGGCACTGGCCCCATATACTGAGGGTGCGGGTTTGAACCCAAACTGCAACAAACAAATAGCCAGGCATTGTGGTGGGCGCCTGTGGTCCCAGCTACTTGGGAGGCTGAGGCAAGAGAATCGCCTAAGCCCAGGATTTGGAGGTTGCTGTGAGCTGTGTGACACCACAGCACTCTACTGAGGGTGATTAAGTGAGACTGTCTCTACAAAAAAAAAAAAAAAAAGATCTTATTTTTAAAAATCACCTGTTTATGTGAAATAGTTGATTAAAAATCTAAATTACATACCCTTCTTTAACTATATTTCCCCTATGATTTAGCTGTCCTGAGCAGTTATTTGTTTTGCAGAATTTACTTATAAAATTTCTTGCAGTTTTAGGCCATACTTGTATTCTCATCACATTATAGTGTAGCTTCCACGGTGGTCAAATCTAATTGGTCTTTTGTTCATTGAGTACCCGCTAATAGGAAGCCACTCTCAACCTGTTATGGGCCCGGTGTGCTGAACATATACCAGCACCAAGTTAACATCTCTAAGAATTATCCCTCAAATTTTATTTGTCGCACCATGTAATGACACCATTCACGACTTAACTTGCTTTTCTTTTCTTCAGCAATACATTGAATCACTTGATCAACATTTTAAAATTGTGAAACTCACAAAATAAGAACATGGTCTTCAATTTTTAATCTCTTCAACACAACACATGCTGAAATGGTATTTAGTAACATCCAGGTAAAAAAGTAATCAAATTCTTCAAAGAATGAACTCCATTTAAAAACACCATCATGACACGCTCTATAATAATTATTCACTTCAATTCAGAATTTATTTTCCTGTTCATAGTAAGTTTGTCTTTTTAAGAACAGCTGTGACACTTCAAGGGAAAAGTTTTCCCATTTCTTTCTCTAACACATTCAATGAATTTCTTTAAGCAACGGAGTCTTCAATAGTACCGTTTGCTTTTTTTGCAATTTGCATAATCTTATTGCTAAAGAGATACTGAAAACTGTAAGTGATAAGAAATAAAAAGAAGTAGGCTTTCACTCAATAGATTACTTAAAAAGTCAAGAAGATCTTGGGAGGCCTTTTCTTCAGAATTAAAATATGATTCCAATGCTGCAAATAAACTAAGAATTCTCTCCACTGCATTTGCTAGAGAGATCCAATGGGCTTTTGAATTCAAAAGAACTGAAGAATACTAGATGCAAACAAAATCACAATTGTTCAGTTCAAAGAATATAAAGGGTAAATACAAGAATTTCATGGCAATTACATCAATGTCAATAGAAAGGACATCCGATGCTGTGGTGATGAGTAGCAATGTGCAGAGTATGAGCAGGACGCCAGCCCTTCCCATGGCATCATTCATGCTTTGCTTCAACATTGAATAAGTATGGTCTGGACCTTTACGCAAATATTCACTAAAATTTATATTTGTATTACTTTCCCTAAAGTAGTACCATTTTTCTCATTATGTCCTAATGCTTCTTAGAGGGTCTTTGAAAACTTTGCTTTTTTTTTTTTATTATTAAATCATACCTGTGTACATTAATGCCATCTTGGGGTATTTTTGAGCTCTCATCTGGAAAGGATTTTATTCACAGTAGCCTTATAAGCAAGGTCTTTTATGATAACAAAAAGAATATTGCACAAGTAAAGAGAAACTTTTTTCTACATTGTGATTACTTGAATCAATGGCTAGGCCTTAAAAAGATCTTTGATAACTTCTGTAATAATAAATGGAGCTAGTACATTCTTATTATGGCCAGAGATTTCATCTTGGAACTTGAAAAATTGCTTGCAATTGGAGCCTGAAAAGATTTCTGGTAGCAGACCCTGTTAAGCTGAAGACTGACACACAGTGTGGAAGGGGCCGCTCCGAGGCCACCTCTCACTTGCCTCCTTATCTTCCTGGGAGGTTGTCAGGACACTGCCCTCATGGCCGCCTGGGTTCTGACTCAGCAGTAGGCTCCTGTCTCACTCCCACCCAGGGTGCAGCTCCAGGCCGTGAAGCTGCTTCTGCACCCTCAGGGGCTCTTCAGCAGCAGGATGCCCTACCACTGACGTTGCGGAGCACTTTTGTTCTGGTGCTGTCCTTGCAAAGAGCTGGGACCCTTTTTCTAGGTGAGTAATACACTGTTTCAATCAAATAAGGGGACTGTTTGTTTACCAGGTGAATCCACGGCCTTTCCTGACAACCCCACCATGCTAAGTCTCAGTCTCTTTCCAGGGCAGAGCACACTCCTGGCCACCGGAGATGCTCAGGCTTGTCTTCCCTGGACACAAAGGGACTGAGGGCTGATTCCAATGCTGCAATAGCAGCTCTCCTTTCTCTCCATCAAAATGGGCAGATAACAATGTCAGTCAGCTATGACTACAATGATGCCACACAGCAAACTACCCCAGATCTCAGAGCCTTAAAACGGCAATAGTTTATTCTCATACCTGTGGGCTGGAATGAACAGCAGGTCTATTCTGAGAGTCTGTCCTTCTCCGTGGACCTGGAGTCAGTCAGGCATGCTCTCTTCATGACAAAGGCAGCACAAAGAAAGGGAGTGTGCCCTCCCTGCACAAGCACATCCTAAACCCCATCCTAAGCTTCCACCCCATCTCCGAGTATCCCACTGGTGAACTGAGCCACATGCTAGAGTGATAGGTCAAGGGTGGAGAAGCTATACTCTCCCCATAGAGATGCAGAGGGAAGGACTGATTACACTTTAATAATAATCTAATCTTCTACATCCAAGAACCACTATATACTCTAGATTCAAGGGATACAAGACAAGGTCTCCAGGCAGCATCCCTGCCCCTCCTCTTGGGGAAGAGATGGTGGATGGGACTCATAACTCAACTCTCCTCAGAGAAATCCTTGTCATAAATGCTGCCTTCATCTCTCCCAATCTAGACTCTTTATATTCCTAAGGAAGATTAGGAGAGTAAGGGACATTTGATTCTCTCCTTTGAAAGAAGAATGATCTGTTTTGAAACTCACTTTGATATCTGCTATCTAGTGCACAAGGGTCTCTGCCAAATCTTCCATTTTAACATCTACTTACATAACCAAACCTGGAAATGCACACAGCAATGACCAACTTTACAGCTTTAAAAAGAAAGTTTAATTTTAGTGAAACAGAGAATTTGCCATCCTTCCTCATAATCTCCTGTTGGGTAGGTTTTGAAAAAAAGAGGAAGCTGCATACTTAGGAATCCTAGAAAAAGTCTTAGAGAGAATGAATTTCCAGGGTCAGAGCCTCCCCAGTTAGTGCTTTTTCTGGTTTTTCCACTAGTGAGAACTCATGGCCCCTTTCTGCTCAGGCATAATCAGCCCAGAATTTAGGTCTCATTACTCGAAAGCTAACTTCTAACGCTCCCTGCGCATGTGTGAACCAAACTTTTCCTCTTCCTTCATCTTTCTCAGCTTGAGCAAAGAAATGTGAAGCAGTGAGTGGAGGATGCTTTGAGCAGGGTGGGAGTGAAGTGGGAAGGGGAGGTAGAAAAATTCTCAGCAGAAGAAAGAGCAGGTCTTCCTCAGCCATACTTTGGATCCTCAAGCAATGGCTGTGAGAATGAGCCTCACACTAGGAAAACTGGGATGCAGCTCAAGTCTTATTCTTCTACTGTCGATTGGTGCATTTTGACCAGTGATAAAGATATGTAAACTCACTAATTATGTGCTCACTAAGACAGAAAATGTGATTAAGCACATTTCAAAGAATTGGACTTCATAGGCCTTTAAGAAAGTTGGGGCCTCTTTGCCTTTTCCTTGTTGGGACAATGGGGGCTGTTCACTGTCTATGGAACACATATCTTGTTCTGTTAGGCTCCTGCTACTCTGTAAACCTATCTTTTTCTTTCTCGATAAATTTTGTTTCATGCTTGCCAAAGAAAGAAAGAAAGAAAAAGGAAAGGAAAGAAAGCAAAGGGAGGGAGGGAGGGAGGGAAGGAAGGAGAGAGGAAAAGAAGGAAAGAGGGAAGGAAGGAAGGCAGTGTCACAGGAATCATCATGGGTAGAATCAAGATTCAAACCCAGGATGCCTAAACCCACTGGTTCAAGACTGAGAGTGAAACACCATTATCAGAGGTGTCTGATAAGCCCACTGATTTGTCACAGCAACTCAAACACATTTTTACTTGTCCATGACTAGAAGGCAGATATTTGCCCTTGCATTTCAACAAGCCAGGATTTAATTTTCACAGGAAAATTGATGCTGCAATGTGGACATTAATGTGATAGAATCCTAGTTTATACATCTGTAGACAGGTGACTACAGACACAATCTGACAGTGTGAACGTGGTTACTGTTTTCCTTCTTTGCAGTGCTAAATGTAGTTACTGGTCTGCCTCACTTTTTGCCAAATGTGCCATCCTGCCCAGCTGGGTGTGCATATTTCCTCATAAATGGCATTATATTTCAAACGCACTGGAGAAAGCCACTCATACACAATGAATTAAGGATGCCTGCTCTCAGCACTTTTATTAAGTATAGTGTTGGGAATGCTAGCAAGAGCAATCAGACAAGAAAAAGGAATAAAAGCCACCCAAATCAGAAAGAAGTTAAATTATCCCCATTTGCAGATGACATGATCCTATACACAGAAAATCCTAAAGACTCCTCCACTCCCCCAAAAAATCTCTTAGAATCAACAAACAAATTCAGTAAAGCTGCTGAAGACAAAGTCAGCTCACAAAAACAGTTGCATTTCTTTACACTAATAATGATGTATTTCTTTTTTCCTTTTTTTTTTTTTTTTTTTTTACAGTTTTGGCCAGGGCTAGATTTGAACCCACCACCTCTAGGATATGGGGCTGGTGCTCTACTCCTTAGAGCCACAGGCACTGCCCAATAATGATCTATTTTTTTAATTAAGAAAATAATCCCATTATGATAGTGTCAATAAATAAAAAACTTTAATCAATAAGCAGAAAGATCTAAACACTGAAAACCACAAAACGTGGATGAAAGAAATTGACAAAAACACAAATAAATGGAAAGATATCCTATGTTCATGGATTGAAGGAAATAATATTATTAAAATGTCCATTAAAGCAATGTATAGATTCATTGTCTTCTTTATCAAAATTCCAATGGTATTTTTCACGGAAATCAGAAAAGCAATTATTCTGAAATTTATATGGAACCACACACACACACATACACACAAAACCAAAGAGAGAATCTTGAGAAAGAAAAACAAAGTTGGAGGCATCACATTTCCTGGTTTCAAATTACATTACTGAACAATACTGACAGATACGTAGTCCAATGAAACACAGTGAAGAAGCCAGAGGTAAACCCATTTACAGGCAACTAATTTTCAACAGGAGCACCAAGAAGAGACAAAGGAGAAAGGATAAATAAAGGATCAACAAAGGATGTTAGGAAACCTAGATGTCCACATGCAAAAGAAACAAACTGGACGCTAATCTTACACACACACAAAAAAAATCAACTCAAAACAGACTAAAGGCCTAAATTTAAGACCTAAAAATCATAAAACTACTAGAAGAAAACACAAGGGACGAGCTCTTAGATTTTGGCCAGATGTGGTAGTGTGAGCCTGTAATCCTAGGAACTTCATTAGCATTGTACCCTTTTGCACAAGGTAAGAAGAGCACTGGTATTCACACACATGTATTCTGGAGAACAGACGTATGCATTTTGGACAAGTATATCTGTACACAGGAGCGGAGGTGCTGGGTCACAGCATGGGAACATGTCCAACAGTTGTAGACACTACCACTTTTCCAAAATAGCCGTACCAATGTACACTACCATCAGCAACACACCAACTATTTTAGTTGTTGCCTAAACTTTAGATATCATCTATCATCTTCAATTTAGCCACTGTGATAGGGGTAGAGTTGTTTATCACTGTGGTTTTAATTTGCTTTTTCCTGATTCCTGACTAGATTAAACATTTTGCATTTTACGTATTTCTTTATTTTACTATTTAGATATTTTATTTTGTGAACTGAATGCTGAAATCCTTTGCCCATTTTTCCATCAAGTTGTCTGCCCTTCTGTTACTGATTTGTAAGGGCTTTTAGATGTTATAGAAATGAGTCCTTCATCAAATATACTGGAAATATCTTCTTTTTTTTTTTTTTTTTTAGAGACAAAGTCTCACTCTGTCGCCCTTGGTAGAGCAGTGTCACAGCTCACAGCAACCTCCAGCTCTTGGGCTTAGGCGATTCTCTTGCCTCAGCCTCCCAAGTAGCTGGGACTACAGGCACCCACCACAAGGTCCAGCTATTTTGTTGTTGTTGTTGTTGCTGCAGTTTGGGCGGGGCTGGGTTCGAACCCACCACCCTCAGTATACGGGGCCAGCACCCTACTCACTGAGCCACAGGCGCCGCCCTCTTCTTTCATTTCTTGGATGGCCTTTTCATTCCCTTCATGGTATCTGTTGAAGAACAACACCTCTCCATTTTAACATAGTCCTATTTAGCAATTCCTCTTTTTTTCCATTATGATTAGAGCTTTTTGTAGCCATTTTGAAATAATTTTGCCTACTTTAAGATTATAAAGATGTTCTATATTTTCTTTTAAGAAGTTTTTTTCTGTTTTGGTTTTGCTTGTTTCTGCTTTTACAATTAGGTCTGTCATCCTCGTCCCTAGGAATACCTAATTGACTCAGCAGCATTTATTGAAACAAAAATCATTTCACCACCACACTGCAGTGTCACCTTACAAATCAAGTGACTGTATAGCTGTGAGTCTACTTCTGGACCCCCTGTTTGATTATTGGTCTTTGGCCATACATACGTCAATATTACACCATCTTATCACTGTTGTTTTTAATGGGTTTTTGTATATAGTGGTATAAATCCTTCACCTGCTTTTTCTTCTTCTATATTTTCTAACTAGTCTTAATCCTGTTCATTTCTACATAGATTTAAGAGTCAGCTTGAAAATTTCTATACTCAAAAAAGTGGATTTCCTAATTGGGATTATTTTGACATTTTCACAATATTGGGTTTTCTGATCCACAGATGAGATCTATCCAACCATTTGTCTTCTTTAACTTCTTCCAATAATGTCTCACAGTTTTCAAAAGAATTTTTATTAGATCTATTTTAAAATACTCATATTTTTGTGCTATTGGAAATGTATTTTTATTAAAATATTTCCATTTCTTCCTTCTCACATATATTATTTTTGTATATTGCCCTGTATTCAGTAATCTTGCCAAGTTTAAATTATGTAATAATTTGAGTATAGATTCTCTTAAATTGCCTACATAAACAATCATTCTCACCTGCAGGTCTATTTTGCCAATCACCATGATTTTTTTATTGCTTTTTCTTGCCTTATTGCATTGTCTAGGACTTCTAAGAAGTGGTAAAAAGGAAAATCTTCGTTTTATTCCAGGTCACCAGAGAGAAGTCTTTCAATTATTTTATCACAAAATATTATATTTGCTTAAGCATTTTTATAGATCTTTACTGGACTGATGGAATACTCTCCTATGCCTAACTAGCATGATCTTTTTAAAGAAGAAATCTGATCATGTCACTTCCTTTTTAGATGTTTTCACCCAGCCCATGAGTCTCTCTAGAGCCTCCCGTAGAAACTTCGTGCTGTTTGCTTTCTAGTCTCTAACCTCAATTATTAATTTCTGTAGCCTGCCACCCTCCCATCCGCCACAATGCCCTCATGCCTGCTTTTCCCCCACCCTGGAAGGGTGAATCTTAGAGCATTCTCCTACTGTGCCCTTTTCCAATCTTACTTATCCTTTATACTTCTGCCTGAGGATAACCTTCTTAGGGAAACCTTCCCTGGTCACTGCCCCCCAGAACAGGTCAGGCTATTTAGGGATAGTTCTCAGAGAACCATCCAGTTACCGTCATTGCTCTAATTCCTACCAGACTCACTGGACTCTAAACTTTCCAGGAACAAAGGCTGCTTTGTTAAGCAGGCTCCAGTAAAGTGCCCAGCTCCACACAAGGCTGTACTCAATAAGTATTTGTTGAACTAATCAATGAATGAACCAATTTCAATAGTTCATTTTAATCTCCTGTGGCCTCCATTCCCACAGAATTAAAATGATAAACTCTATTTCTTTTACTTTTGACACTTTATGATCCTGAGTGGAGAACAGAATTGGTGCAAAAGACATGAGCCAACTTTTGACAGACACGAATAATTCTCTTCTTTTCCAGCTTCAGTGGCTTTGCTGAGTTTGAAAACTTAGTAAAAGCCAGTTGGGATGTTTTTGTGACTGTCACCATTAGTTCTCTGAGCTCATCTTATGCTCCTTGGAAACAGAAGGGGGGCTTTGTTCATGGAGAAGCCTGCTGTCCGAAAATGCAAAACGCTGGAGCAGAGCTTCACAGCACACATGGGCCCATGTTCTGCAACCAAATTAAAGTTCCCTGCCCTGTCCCGGAGTTCTGTGGCTCCTTCAGAAGCTACATTCCTTATGATGTGATCCAGGCACTTAACACACACAAACACTGTAGCCTCATCGTTTGTACTCTGGATGGAGATAAAACACATTCTTCTTAGTAAAGTATCCCAAGAATGGAAAAGCAGTTATCCAATGTACTCAATACTAATAGGAAGCCACTGGATGATCTAATGCAGGCTCACACAGGAGAAAAACTCAATTCAATTGGAGGGAGGGGTAACAAGGTAGGGGAAAAAGGGATGCTCCCGCTGAATGTGCACGGGTGGAGGTGTTTGGCACACCTTATAAGTGTAGGACATAACCACAAGAGGGACTCTACCCGACAAAATCAAATATTTTGACCTGATTGTTTGTACCCTCATTCACCTGAAATAAATTTACTTTTCAATTAAAAAAAAAAAGATATGGATCCAGGAAGAGCTCTGGTCAACATGGGAAGGAAGTCCTTGCATCAATGAAAATGTTGAGTGAATCCTGGATGAATTCAAAGATAAATGCTTGTACCACAAAAAGAATCACTTATAAAGGGCTCTCAGTTTTAAATTCACCCAGTATGCTCCTTAAAGGGATTGTGGGGGCCAAGATAAAATTGTTTAGGCTTTCTCGCCCACGGTTCTGCTGGAAGGTGCTATGTTTTTCCTAGACAGCCATAGATGTACACGGTGATGTCATAATTATGTAACTGCTGCTTGGCAGTTTGCCACTATTGTTCCCCTGGGTATACAAATGTACAGGACTTTCCACTTGTGCAGACTTCCCGTGCTCGCTCGCCAGCCACCATGAGCTATACAAAAGCATGTCATACCTCAAAGATTCCCCCTCAGCCTGTCTAAATCAGGCCATTTGCATTTCAGATTGACATGAAACAGTGACTCGACTCCATTTAAATAAAAAAAGTCATTTGTACCTATCGGTTTAATGTCTCTGTGTTGTAAACCATAATAAATCAAGTGGTCTGCGGGGGGGGGGGGGGGCCAAGCCCTTCCCTAACCCACACAGTTACTCTCTATTCTTTTGCCCTGTTTTATTGTCCTTGTTACCTAGTCACTGTCTGAAATTACCATGTTTACTGTTTCATCTTTTATTTTGTTTGTAATCTGCCTGACCCCACAAAAGGGACAGCGCCATGAAGAATGGGGTCCTCTCGGGGAGGCTGAGGCAGGTGGATGGCTTGAGCTCAGGAGTTCAGAGACCAGCCTGAGCAAGACTGAGACCCCATCTCTAAAAAGAAAAATAACAGCCGCACGTCGTGGCAGGTGCCTGTAGCCTCAGCTACTTGAGAGATGGGGAGGCTGAGGCAAGAGGATTACTGGAGCCCAAAAGTTTGAGGTTGCTATGAGTTATGATACCACGGCACTCTACCCAGGGCAACAAAATGAGACCGTCCCCCACCCCAAAGAAAGAATGCGGTTTTGTATGATTTTTTTGCCACTCTGTCTCAGGACCTAATATAATGAATGCTTAAGTGATAACTGGTACTTAATACATATGCATTCAAGGAACAACCAGACCAACTACCACTCAACTTATCTGCAGACACCAAAAAGAAAATGCCAGATTAGAGATAATTCCAAAGTATAAAGTATTTATTTGCTATAGAATAGTTCACTTATTCATAAAACATTGAATAACTTCATTTCAATTAAAGGCTTTTTTTTCTAGTTAAGCTCATTCCTTTCCTTTGTTTATGAAATCAAGTGAACGCCTTTAACTACGTGCATCCGTCTCCCAGAACTTGCAGGCATGAATATTTCATTCTCATTCATGCCACATGGGCACCCCAGGTCAGCTGCAGCTCTGCTCCCAGCCCCCCAGGTTGCCTTCGCTCTGAGACCCAGGCTGATGGAAAAGCCTCATTCTGGGACATTCCCTGCCCCTGGAGGGGGGAAAAGAGAATGTGACAAACCAGGCATGGACTCTGACATGACACACGTGTTCTTCTCTTCGCCTTGGCCGACGCAAATCAAGCTTTGTGGAGCAAAGGAATAAACAGCACAGGAAGGGAACCAGCATCGCTGGTCGACCAGTTGAATTCCTCTCCCACACTGTGGCTTCAGCATCAGGAGCTGATGAGAGCAAGGATGATGGAAAACTCCAGGTCGAAACTTAAAAAGAAAAATAAATAAAAACCGTTCTCGTTGTACTTCTGAAAGCCACCTGGGGACCGGCCCGGCTGATTCGGAACTCATACAGAAGTACAGAGGAAACGAGCTGATTTTTCTCCTCCGACAAGTTCCCAGGCAGCCCTCAGCAGAGAGGCTGCTCATTAATCCCCTGTCCCCCTGCTCTTCACCTTCCCAGATGGCTCAGACTTCTTCCTGGAGGTTTCCCTTGTACCTTCTTGCACAGTCTGCCTCTAATAGAGAGGCAGGATTCTGGAACCTGCCAGCCTTTAATTCCCAGTGACATTATCTACAGGTATGCGGCTGGGCTAACAGCAGCCAGCTTCAACCTTTTTGCTCAGAGGAGAAAAAAGTACTCCTCTGAGCCCCCACTTTCAGAAAAACATCTCTCCCCTCCTCCTGTGACTTGCTACTTAAGGGGACAGAATTTCTTTTCAGAGACTAAAAAGCGACAGCAGAAGAGGAAAGACGGAGATTTTTGAGACTCCCCATTTCAGTATGTGTAAATGGGAAGGGAAAAGATGTCTTAGGACGCCACTCGTAGGATAATTTCAGTGAGGGAAAAAATGAGGATTCCCAAACTCAGTGACTTCTACAGAGATTCTCTTGGATACAGTGACATGCTGTATTATGCCCTGGGAAGAGCTCTAAAAAACACAGTTCAAGTATTTGGAGCACCTACTCTGACAGGGAGACAACAAATATTTTTCATAAAGTGTACAGGGCTGAGGGTGCCTATGATGGGGAGAAAGGCGCCCCAGGAAGAGAGGACAGCCAGCGTGAGAAGGCACAGAGGGGTGGGAATGAGGCACATTGCATCTGTCCCCCTAGATGAAGGTGGTTGGGGCTTAGAGTGCACATAGAGAGAGAAGCCAGTCTAGAAGCACCAAATGGACCATGATACCTGCTGATGGAAATGGGTGGAAGAGACTCTGCCCAGCGGTCATTACCCCAGGGTAAACACCTGGCCGGCACCTTCTCTGCCTCTTATACACAGCTAGAGAAACAGCTGAACCTCTCAGAAAGCTCATAAAGAAAGCAGAACACTTGCTCTGCACTAACCACATACAGCAGAATTGGTCTCCCTAAGATGCCAAGTTCACTTCTACTAACAGCAAGAGCAGACAGTTAGTTTCCCAACACCGTGTGGTCTCACTACGGCTTTCCACCTCTCCGGGTGCAAGCTGTCAAGAATTTGAAGCAACTCCTGGGCTGTGACATCATGAAAACATACAAGTTGGTTTCCTGCAGAAGTGTGCTGGAGCCAGATCCTACCAAATGGCTATCATTACATTTTCAGGAATTTTGTCAACCCAGCTGTTCAATATAACAGCTACCTATGAGTTATGCAAACTTTCAAGACAAGGTAATCCTCAAAATGCATCACTTCCTGATTATTTTATTATATTTTAGCATTCATTCTTGAGGTTATTTACATTTATTTTATCTGTGTGGGAGAAAGACTGTATTCCCCAACTTCCCATTTAGTTGCCTCATTTTTATAGACTGAAATCAGTCACAGTGGTATTTACACCACAGAAACTGGCAAAGGCTACAAATTGAGACCTCCCCTTCCCCTTATGCCTCCCACCAAGAGTTGGTCACTAAACATTCACCAGCACATCTCTGATCTCAGGGGATGTGTGAAATCTACATGCTAGCTCCTCTTCCTGTCCAAGCCATACATCTCTGTGCACCTGCATACATATAAACTCCACCTCTCTACCTAAGTCTCTTATCTTCATCAACGTGTCTTTATGCTGGAATACACTCTCCTCTGCCCCTTTCCTCATGAATAAACTTCAGCACGTATAATTCAAACCCTTTATTGCCAAGCTTCCAATAATAACAATGCCTCAATTTGTTCTTCTGTGAAATGAGAAGGTTAGATAAGAAAATGTCAAAGATACTATAAAGAACGTGAAAACCTTTTTTGTTACAATTGCCAAGATGTGGAAACAACCTAAGTGCCCATCAATCCAGGAATGGATTAAGAAACTGAGACATATGTAGACCATGGAATATTTCTAGACAGCCATAAAAAAGATGGAGACTTTACGTCTTTTGTATTAACCTGAATGGAGTTGAAACATATTTTTCTTAGTAAAGTATCACAAGAATGGAAAAGCAAGTATCCAGTGTACTCAATACTAATATGAAGCCGGTAGACAAACTAATATAAGCCCAAGAGAAAAACTCCATTCAATTCAAGTTGGGGAAGGGAGAGGAGGGAGCAGGGAGGAGGAAGGGGGAGAACAAACAGAGGGGGCAGGAGGGAGGAGGACAAGGGAAGGGAGGAGGGAAGAGGGAGGGGAGAGGAGGGAAGAGGAAGGGGAGGGGAAGGAAGAGGAAGGGGAGGGGGGAGAGGAGGGAAGGGGAGGAGGGGAAGGGAGGGGAAGAGGGAGGGGAGAGGAAGGAAGGGGAGGGGAGGAAGGAGGAGGGGGACGGGGGGGAGGAGGGACGGGGAGAGGGGGCGGCGGGATTAGTGTGCGCCACTTACTGGCCCCACGGGAAGTGTATATGGTATACCTCATTGTTTG
>CAUYQV010167100.1:0-16826 GCA_963574575.1 Galagoides demidoff
GGCGCCTGTGGTCCCAGCTACTTGGGAGGCGGAGGCAGGAGACTCGCTTGAGCCCAGGAGTTGGAGGTTGCTGTGAGCTGTGATGCCATGACACTCTACCCAGGGGGATAGCTTGAGGCTCCGTCTCAAAAAAAAAAAAAAAAGAATATTACAGGAGTACTTAGATTTTAGCTATATAATCTACTTTTACACATTTAAAGTCAATATCATAAGTGGGCCTTTCACCCAAAATATGTGCATTGCCCCAATTAGGAGTGAATTTACCCAACCCTCCCTTCCCCATCCCGCTTACTTAATTTCCATTGAGTTTTACTTACTTTTGTACTCACATTTAAACACACTTCAGAAGTCTGATAACAGAAACAAACCCAAATGATCCTATTCAACATATAGTACAACAACATCTTCAAGGGGGGAAATGTCTCATCCAAATAAAAGTACTTTCAAAAATAACAAGGGACCGTTTCTCTAGATGAGGAGCCGCCGTAACGATTCTGACAGTATGTAGATGTGTTATGACATCCGCAGAGGATACACTAAGTCTCTAGCAATGGATCCTTATCAAAAGGAAATCTGAAATATCAGATAAAGAATACAAAACACTGATTTTAAACAAGCTCCATCAGACCCAAGAAAGTTCTGAAAGCCAATATAAATACATCAAAAAATCAATTCAGGACACAAATGAGAAATTAATCAAAGAGATAGATATTTGAAAGAAAAACCAAACAGAACTTCTAGAACTAAAAAATTCATTGGGCTTGGCTCCTGTGGCTCAAGTGGCTAAGGCGCCAGCCACATACACCTAAGGTGGCGGGTTCAAATCCAACCTGGGCCCACCAAACAACAATGACAGCTGCAACCAGAAAATAGCCAGACACTGTGGCAGGTACCTGTGGTCCCAGCTACTTGGGAGGCTGAGGCAGGAGATTCACTTGAGCCTAGGAGTTGGAGGTTGCTGTGAGCTGTGAAGTCATGACACTCTACCCAGGGCGACAGCTTGAGGTTCTGTCTCAAAAAAAAAAAAAAAATTCATTGAAGGAATTATAAAATACAGTTGAAATTATAACAATTGACTAGACCAAGCAGAAGAAAGCAGCTCAGAACTTGAAGAAAGATCTTTCAAATTAATCCATCAGACAAAATTAAAGAAAAAAAGAATTTTAAAAAATTAACACAGTCTTCAAGACTATAGAACTATATTAAGTGTCTAGAATCAGAAGTATTCTTGATAGAGAAGAAAAAGTAAAACTTTGAAACCTA
Source organism: Galagoides demidoff (assembly GCA_963574575.1). Classification (NCBI taxonomy): domain Eukaryota; kingdom Metazoa; phylum Chordata; class Mammalia; order Primates; family Galagidae; genus Galagoides; species Galagoides demidoff. Next base: position 1,264 of record CAUYQV010167100.1, read on the forward strand.
TCTGAAGAAATAATTATGGAAAATTTTCCTAGTCTTGCAATAGATTTAGACATCCAAATAGAAAAAGCTCAGAAACTCCAGGAAAATATACTTCAAGAGGGATTTCACCAAGACATATGCTCATCAGACTATCTAAAGTAAATATGAAGGGGGAAAAAAAATCTCAAAATCTGCAAGGGAAAAGGACCTAGTCTTCATACTAACAGTGGGTCCCATTTTCAGACTTCTTAAAGAAAAAAAAATAACTGTCAACCATGAATTTTGTATTCTGCTAGAATAAGCTTCAAAAGTAATAGAAATATAGGCTTGGCATCCCTAGCTCAGTGAGTAGGGTGCCAGCCACATACACAGAAGCTGGCGGTTCAAGCCTGGCCCAGGCCTGCTAACCAACAATGACAACTGCAACCAAAAAATAGCCAGGTGTTGTGGTCCCAGGAGGCTGAGGCAAGAGAATCTCGTAAGCCCAAGAGTTTGAGGTTGCTGTGAGCTGTGATGCCACAGCACTCTACCGAGGGCAAAATACTGAGACACTGTCTCAAAAAAAAAGTGACAGAGAAATAACTGAGAGTAGGGAAACTGTCAATAGTAGACTGGCCCTGTAAGAAATGCTCAAGAGAATTCTAAACATAAATAGAAAGAAATAATACTTGCCATCATAAAAACACACAAACGTATAAAACTCACAATTCTTAAAAAAATAATTACACAAATAAGACTACAAAGCAGCTAGGTAACAATCAACATCATGGCAGGAACAAAACCTCACATATCAATATTAACCTTGAAGATAAATGGATTAGGCTCTGCACCTATAGCTCAGTGGTTAAGGCACTGGCCACATGCACAGGGGTTGGTGGGTTCAAACCCCACCCAGGCCTGCTAAACAACAATGACAACAACAACAAAAATATAGCCAAGTGTTGCAGTGGGCACCTGTAGTCCCAGCTACTTGGGAGGCTAAGGCAAGAGAATCACCTAAGCCCAAGGGTTAGAGGTTGCTGTGAGCTGTGATGCCACAGCACTCTAACAAGGGCAACATAGTGAGACTCTGTCTCAAAAAAAAAAAAAAAAGATAAATGTATTGAACACTGCATTTCAAAGATGTAGATTGGTGGAATATATTTTAAAATATGATCAACCACATACTGCTTATAAGAAACTCACCTAACTGGTAAAAACATAGACTTAAAAGGGTATAAAAGATACTGCACACAAACAGTAACCCAAACCAAGCAGGAATAATTTTACTTAAATAAGATAAAAAAGATTTTAAATTAAAAGAAAACAGTAAAAAAAAGACAAAGAAAGTAATTATATGGTGACAAAAGAATCAATTCAACAAGAAACATGGAGATTCTTCAAAGAAATAAACACAGACTTAACTATGTTTATTCAAATCAGCAATCCTACCACTGGGTATCTATCCAAAGGAAAAGAAGTCATTTTATCAAAAAGACACTAGTATTCAAATGTTTATCATAGCATAATTCACAATTGCAAAGATGTGGAATCAACTTAAGAGCCTGTCAACTCATGAGTGCATTAAGAAAACGTGACACACACACTATGGAGTACTACTGAGACATTAAAAGGAATGAAATAATGTCTTTTGCAGCTTCTTGGATAGAACTGGAGACCGTTATCCTAAGTGAATTATCTCAGGAAAGGAAAAACAAACACCGCATGTATGTACGGTCTAATAATTGGGAGCTAAACAATGAACATACATAAGCACAAAGAGATGTAAAAGTCACTGGAATCTAAGAAGAGGGGAAGGTTGGAAGGAATGAGAGGTAAAAACTCACCTATTATGTATAATGAACAGTATTCTGGTGATGAGATGGCATGATGGGTAAAAACTTATATGTTGGATACAATGAACAATATTTTGGTGATAGGAAACATTAAAAGCCCTAACTTATGCACCATGCAAGGTATCCCTCTCACAAAAACACTTTTAACTTCTTAATATTTTGAATTTTTCTTTCTAGTTTTGTCTGGGGCTGGGTTTGAACCCACCACCCCTGTATGGGGCCAGCACCCTACTCCTTGAGCCACAGGTGCCACCTATTTTGAAATTATTTTTAAAGCCAAAAAATAACAGATGTTGGCAAGGATTCTGAGAAAAGAAAACACTTACACATGGTCAGTGTGAACGTACATTAGTACAAACTCTGTGGAAAATGTATGATTTCTCAAAGAATTAAATACAGAAATGCCATTTGAGCCTGGCACAATGGCTCAAGCCTGTAATCCTAGCACTCTGGGAGGCGGAGGTGGGTGGATTGCCTGAACTCACGGGTTTAAGACCAGCCTGAGCCAAAATGAGACCCCATTTCTAAAAATAGCTTTGGCATTGTGGCAGGTGCCTGTAGTCCCAGCTACTTGAGAAGCTGAGACAAGAGAATCACTTGAGCCTGAGAGTTTGAGGTTGCTGTGAGCTATGACACCATGGCACCCTACCAAGGGTGACAAAATAAGACTCTGCCTCAAAAAAAAAGAAATGCCATTTGATCCAGCAATCCCACTACTAGGTATCTACGCAAAGGAAAAGATTTTATTCTAACATAAACATGTACTTATATGTCTATCATAGCATTGGTCACAATAGTAAAGAAATGGAATCAACCTCAATGTCCATGCATGGATGACTGGGATAAGGAATATTCTAAAGAAGACCAATCATGCTTAATCTAATATGTAATTCTTCCTTGCAACTTGGACTGAAAGATAATGAAAAAAAAAGAAAGAGACATAAGGAAGGGAGGGAGAAAAGAAAGGAAGAAAGGAAAGTTATAGAAATATAAGGGCATGTTGCAGTCAACTGAGGAAATTTGGATATGGACTATATTTTAGAAATTGTTATTATATTAATGTTAAATTCTTGGAAAAACAGCATTGAGGTTTTGTAGAAGAAGATCCTTTCTTTTAGGAGACATAGCCTAAACAGTTAAGAATAAAATATCATGATACCACTTAATTTCAAAGGGTTCAACAGTAGCAACAACGTGAGATTCTTGGAAGAAAAATTTGGTTATTTTCCTGCAAGAAACAGGTGTTATTTAGGGGGATCTTTTTTTAGAAAGAAATAATTTTTTTTTGAGTCTCACTCTGTCGCCCAGGCTAGAGTACTGTGGCTTTAGCCTAACTTATAGCAACCTCAAATTCACGGGTTTAAGAGATTCTCCTGCCTCAGCCTCCCAAGTAGCTGAAACTACAAGCATCAACTATAACACTCAGATAATTTTTCTATTTTTAGAAGAGTGCTAGGATTACAGGATTAAGCCACCACACCTAATCTAGAAGGAAATAAGTTTTAATGTGATTTCTTTGAAATTAGGAAGTACAGACAGCACCCATACCTCAGTAGGTAGGGCGCCAGCCATATACACTAAGGCTGGCAGGTTCAAACCCGGCCCAGCCTACTAAAAACAACAATTATGGCTGCAGCAACAACAACAACAAAATAGCCAGGCATTGTGGCAGATGCCTGTAGTCCCAGATTCTTAGGAGGTTGAAGCAAGAGAATTGCTTAAGCGTAGGAGTTTGGGGTTGCTGTGAGCTACGACGCCATAGCACTCGAACCAGGGCAACAGCTTGAGACTCTGTCTCAAAAAAAAAAAAGAAAAAAGAAATTAGGAATTACAAAGAATCACCAAACCTAATGCAAAGACCAATAAGTTTCTGAAGTAGAGTCCCAATTTGTTATTGATCAGTGTCTTTGGATTCAAGGATTCCATACAAACAAACCCATTGGCAAAACTGAGATTAAAAAAAAAAAACTTAAGTTACTTGAAGACAAGCATGGTGATACTAAGGGAAAAAAAAAACTTACATGGTTTTTTCTAGTCGCTGTAGTCAAAAGAAGGACCAGGTAGGAAAGACAGAAATGAGAGGGTGAACAGCCAGTTATGTACTGTACAGGTGAAGAAGGCTGAAATCATAGATTGTAAGACACTAAGCATGTGCCAGCTAACGCCTTCCCCCAAAGACAAGAAATATTCAAGAAGAGTAATCACAGGGAAGGAAAAATTTGGAGCTGAGGCATAAAAAGTAATAAAGACAAACTGTATCTAGTCCTCTCTCTTTCTACGTTCAGTCTTGACACCCACATAAAATTTTCTCGGGACTTCTCTCCACTGTGTACTAAACAATGACCTCAAGGCATCTTTGACATATGTGCATCGGTTACAGATTTATTTTATCTCCCTGTGGCCAAACAATAAGAAGAGCAGAGAGCTGAGTTGCAATAGGTCTACACATGGGACCATTTGGAAAGGCATTTTTCCTGTGGAACCTGTCTTCTCTGACTGAAACCTATTCAGACTGCTCATTCCTGACCTCTTGGCCCCTTGACACTGGTCTGTCCTAAAGAAGATGCCAATATATTGTCTGTCAAATTTATATTAGAAGGCCATAGCATAAGGTCCCTATTTCTATATTGCACACAATGCTTTATGTCAAAGTTTGATAAACATGAAATCACATTTTCAAAGGTTAAAAAACAAGTGTCAGTCAGTCAAAAGTAGTTGACCACTGTGAGAGTCTCACTGGCTGACCTTGAACTCCTCCCTCCATGACTCTGAGGTCAATGATATGTCATTAAAGAAGGAATTTCTTATAGATTTATGATAAGCTCACTTCTTTGACTATGATCTTGACATTAGAAACAATTTTTAGTTGTCCATATTTAAACACCTACCGAGTGAATTAAAATGTAAAGCTATAAAGGGATCAATCTTCCTTGCCATTGTGCAATGAGCTAACAATTTTCATGCAAAAAATATTGAATTGATGTTAATAGCAGTTAAACATCCATATCTACTAGACAAAAGAACACTAAGAGTTCAACAGAAGCTAGGACCCACTAAAAGACACAAAAAGGCACAGGATAAACAAACAAATGTTGCATATTTATCACAGATTCCATTTCCACCTCCATTTTATTTATATATAATAGAAGGCATCTTCAAAGGTGTGACAGAACTGTGACGTTTACCTTCAATTACAGTATGGCTATTGCATGTATACCACTTCAATATTGTTCTTAGATTTATAATATGTCCCACATATATATTAATTAATGTTATTCAAAGATTGTCAGGGTCAATGTTTAATACCAAATACTAGGAGATTAAATATAACCTGAGATAGCCTTATTTTATTTAAGCAGTAGAAAAGAGCAGGTAAAAATTCTTAATTACTCTCAAAATGCAATTTGGTCCCTGAAATGAGTTTTGTTTGCTAGCTTTTATTTGATTGGTTGGTTTTGTCTACCTGAAAAAGACAAAAAGATGAAAGACATTAATTTGCATTTATCTTCCTTTGCTTTCTTCAAATAGCAGAGTTATGAACAGAGATATTTTAAACAAATGACAGGGATCTGTTACAAACATTTACAGATAATTACGGTGAACAGCCTTTCAGTTTTTTTCATCTTTTGAATGTTAAAAGTTAGCTTGCCATCCTCCTAGGTATGCACAATGGACATAAATCTTATAATTTATCAACTATGATGTAAAAGAAAGTAGTATCCATCTGAATATTTTGTGAAAATATAAATTACTTCCCCCAAATATATGTAAAGACGTTTTTCAAATGTTTTCAGCCATGTGGAACTCTATGCTGGGTCTTCCCTATCAGAGTGTGACTGAAATGCCAGGCAGCTTTATTATTATTTAGCAATCACAATTCTTTACCCCATTTGAGTTTCCAACTCAGATAATCCAGTTTACTACACTTTAGTGTCTGTGTACATTTCTTAATGCCATTTGTTAAGACTTAAGTGCAGTCAGTCACCGAGGGCAGAATAGCCCTTCAACCTTACACTCAGTAACTTTAGATTCTCATCCACTGGCAGGAGAAATACATGACAGATCTATTGTTCTGTATTAGCAGGACATTGTCCTAGGATATGAACACATGCAAACTACTCAGGAAGGCCTCTGAATATTTAAGGCAAGACACTAGTGGCTCATCCCAGTGGGAACCACAGAAAAGGGGAACCTGATTAAATTTAATGTCATTGTCACTTTTTTTTTCATTGCGAAGAATTATATAGGTAGCCATAGCTACCACACTGTTCAGACAGCATGACCACAATATTCCCCCTCAGAGGTTGGCGTCAAGGACTGAATTATTCACTCAAAGAATGTGATTCATTGCTGGATGTGGTTCTTACAAGATTAAAAGAGTCATCAGGAAATAAAATGCACACACACACTCTAGGAGCAAAAGTAAGACAAACCACTGCAATCTTTTGATCGCTGATTAGGCTTTGAAGAATAAGATGTTAAAATTATAGATTTTTTTAGTATAATTTAGACTGTGGTCCCAAGTCTCTCTTTTTTTCCCCACCGAAAAATCAATTTAAAGTTAGAAAGTTTTAATATAAATTATTAGAGGAATTCAGAACAAGATCCTCTTCTTACTCTATTCCCTTTAAATGGGAAGCCATTGACTCAATATTTAATTATATTCCTCTAGGGCAGGCAATAACTCTGGATAAAACCTAATTCATAAAAGGTTTGTTTAGCAACAGCAAATAAGCATTACAGGAACTTAATAGTGTTTACCATATAGTTGTCCTTTATTGAAATGCAATTTCTCGTATGTCTCTAAAGTTACCATTTTCTTTTCCTTGGGAAGTATTTCTAAGTGTGCAAAGTCCATTCTAAACATTTATTTTCTGGTTAAGTCAAACAAATATATTTTTAAGTAAGATTGTTAAAAATTAAAACTTCAGAGAGTTTTTACTTGTTCATCTTACCTAATCAAATACCTCTGAACAGGAGAAAACGTGCTATTGTGTATTATTTAGCCATCTAGGTTAAATTTCCTAGGTGTCGTAGAAGGTTTATTATCTTTTTTATTTTCAAATATCAGGCCCACTCTTTCAAAAGTAATATAAAATTGAATGCTAACTTCTGCATAAGGTAGTCCACCAAAGAAATAATTGGTGGCTTTTGATAAACTCAGGGGACGAGTAACAAGCTTTCATTTGCAGAATGTCAGTTCATCAGTTTAACCTGGTCTGTGCCTGCCTCACTGAAAGCTGCACCACCTGAGTGTCCCTCACTGGAGTTTATAATATAAACTGGAGCCAGACTCAATCTGATTAATTGTGGACACAAGACTCCAGCCCAGCACCCACCATCACAATTGGCTCCCTCATTTGAAGTCTCAAGAGACTGAATGGGCAGTGGAATTTGAACTTCCATCTCGTTCTGGTCTCACCAGGAATAGCTGAAGGCTGCCTGGAGGGGCACTTGGAGAAGCTAGTAACACTAGTAGTGTGCTTTAAACCTGTCCTGGAGATAGAGAGCTTTTCTCTGTACAAATACACACTTAATGCACCTTTAAAACACCAAATAATTTGTTTTGCATTCAAAGGGTTAAAGCGTGGTTATTTTATGGTCACCTAAACACATGAACTTCATTTGTTCTAACCTGCTTGGTAATGATTTTTTTAAGAAAATTAAAGAACATATTCATAAGAACATCATGAAAAGCTTAATTCATACTCTACCTAATCACATTATCTCCTAGTAAAATTTTACTTTTTTAAAATTTCAGATTAATATATAAAATTTTATTTAAGATTCAAATCACATTCAGAATTTTCTTAAGTATAACTCCAGATTATAAAAAACATGCTAATGTGAAGTTCAGAGATCATTAACTTCTAATTTTAAAAAGTCTCCATGTAGATTCTCCATATTGATTATTTAAATTAGATGCTTACAGAGACATCACTTTTTTGAGAGCTGAGTTCATTACGGTGGCATTTATGAGAAGACAACTAAGCAGCGGCAGATTTGGAGATGCAACTTTGCCCCTGAAATATCACCGGACATTTTCCTCAGTGAAACATTAAACAATGTCCCTTCAACAATAAACTAACAATGCCTTTCCTGAGGCTTGTGGCGTGGTCACGGTGCTGATCGCGTCTTTTCTTCTTAATGTGTTCCCATACCAGAGACATTACAATGGTCATTCACAGAAACTACAGTACAGAGAAGTTTCATATGCTTTTTCTGTAATGTCTCTTTCTTCCATCTGCAGCTGGGGGTTTACAGATGGTGCCTTTTGTCTTTTTCTTCCTTCTGGTTACCTGAATGGATTTCTGCTTCTTAACTGTACCAGCTTGCCATTCATTATGGCAATAGGTCCAATCGGAATATTTTAGTGTCTTTTGGCTTCTGAGTTACCCTCTACTCTTCAAACAGCTTTAAGGATAGTTTTGCTAATGCTGAATATTTTCCTCTTTCATGTCCTTAGTTATATTCCTTTATAATTCTATGTAACTCATGTTATAAAATAACTAATAGTTATAAAAAAATTTTTTTTTAATTTTAAGTAAGGTCTATGTGTAAGGGATTTTTCCTTTCAAATTGACTATTATTAAAAATGGAATTACTTAACCATAGATCGTTTCCTGATGTTATGGCTATAAATGTTTAGGATATTTCCAGAAATTAGAAATGAGACATAAAATAACTAAAATAAGGCTCTCGACTTCTTTGTCAGTGTTCTCTCTAGGACTCATCTTCTCCTGCCTTTCTGATGGTGGGTCATGAGATCCTGGAGGCACACAGTTGCCCTCATGCCCTGGGGGGAGGAATGGTGCGGTCAGTCAGGAAGCTTCCGCAAAACCCCAAGAGGACTGAGTTCTGAGAGCTTCCAGACAGCTGACCATGCAGAGGCTCCTGGAGGGTGGCACCTCAGGGAGGGCAGGGAAGTTCAGTGCTCCGCCCACCATAGTGGCCAACGGCAGCTCTACATGTTTATCCTTTGTAATGGCCCTTATATTAAACCAATAAATTTGTTTCTCTAAGGTCTATAAGCCAGTTCGACAGATCAAATCAAACCCAAAGAGGGTGCCATAGAAACCCCAGCTTAAAGCTGGTGGGTCAGAAGAGACAGAGGCCTGGACTTGGGATTAGTGTAAAACAGAAAGAGGGTGCAGTCTTGGGTACTGAGCCCTCAATCTGTGGGATCCAACACTATGTCCAGGTAGCTAACATCAGAATTAAAGGATGCCCACCTGGTGCCCACTGTTTGGTGTGTAGGGAGCAAGGGGGAACCACATTTGGTCACAGAAGACCTCTATATTGATAATTATTATGGTGTAAGAACAGAAGAAAAACACAATCCAAGAGTTTTTCCTCTCAATAATTATTTAGGAAAGTTCCTCAACCCTTGTTTTCCTTCTACTCTCACACCACAATAATCAACACAGAAGATTGCTGTGACCCAATGTTCCTCACACAACAAGCAGACAAAAGCTATATATATATGTATTATACACACCAGTAACACCACAGAGACCTTGGAGTGGACATCCTCAGCTGTGGATTTTTTATATACTATTATTCAAATGTTATTCCTTGGAGAATATCCCCTGGTATTTATTAATATTAAATTTGGTATTTCTTGACAAATCTATTTACCAGAAAGGTAATCTTGGGCAGGTCCTTTTGTTCTCTCAATCTCAACTTTCTCTCAACTGCAAAAGGATGATTTCTGATCAGGTAGCTTCTATTATGTAGCAAACTGTGTCAAAACTCTGTGACTTGAAAAATAAACATGCATTAGTTTATGATTTTGTGAGTGAGAAATTTGGGTTGAGTTCAGATGAGTTCTTCTGCTAACCCCAGCCAGGCTCAGTCATATGTCTAACATAACCAACCATCTCAGTTTGTCCAGGACTGAGTTGGTTCCTGGGAGATAAGATTTTAAGCAATAGAACTGGGAAAGTTTTAGGCATATAAGGATTAGTTGGCCACTTATCTGCCAGTAATATTCAAAGTCTTACTCATACATGTGGGGTGTGGCTGTCTGTCTCTGAAACATCAAGGTCAGTAAACCACAAACGTGATCAATTTGCTAGGCTTGCCCAGGGTAATCACATTACAGTAGATGTCAAATTCCCAAGAGCAGCCAGACAGGCAAGCCCTAATGAGCCAAATCTCTATTTTTGTTACATTTGCTACTCTCCCATGGTTCACAGCAAATCATATAGCCCAGATTCATGTAACAAAGAAAATGATTCCACTTTTTTCTTTCTTTTTTTTTTTTTTTCAGTTTTTGGCTGGGGCTGGGTTTGAACCTGCCATCTCCAGCATATGGGACCCGCACCCTACTCCCTTAAGCCACAGGTGCTGCCCACAATTCCCACAATGGGAAGAGATGCAAAGTCACATGGTGAAAGCAAAAGTGGTGTATAAAAGGATGAAAAGAATTTGTAGCCATTTTTATAATCTACTACAAAATCATTTTCAGCCCTAAAGTCAGGAATTTTATGTTCATCTGTAAGTTCTATTAAAAAGATCCATGAGAATAACAGAAATTAAAGCCTGTTTTAGTCAGTTCCAGTTGCTATAACAGAATATCATAGATTGGGTGGCTCAAAGAACAAAAAGTTATTTCTCACAGTTCTGGAAGCTGGAAAATCCAAGATCATGGTGTCAGTACAGCCAGGTTCAGGTGAAGGTCCTCTTCCTGGTTTACTAATGGCCTCCCTTTTCTCAAATCCTCACATAGTAGAGAACAGAGATAGAGGGCAAGCTTCCCTGTCTCTTCCTGTAAGGGCACTAATACCACTGATAAGGGCTTGGTCCTCATAATGTAATTATTTCCCAAAAGGTCCCTAATCCCATCACATTGAGGATGATTTGAACATATTTCAACAAATTAATCTAGAAGAGAGAACAGAAACATTTGGTCCATAACATATTCTGTAGTTACACTGACCGAAATAATAATAAGGGCAATTAACTTGTCCCAGGACTGATCATTCCACTTGATGAGTTTGTTTGGATCCCTTAAATAGGAAATGTCATGGGTTAAATTTTCAATGATGATATTTATACAATGTTTTTTCTCTTGATTTCATTAAAATTAAGTATGAAAAGATATTCATACTGAGATTATGTCACCCTGAATAGAGTGCTATGGTATCATAGCTCACAGCAACTTCAAACTCTGAGGCTCAAATGATCCTCTGCCTCCCCCTCCCAAGAAGCTGAGACTACAGGCATGCACCACAACATCCAGCAAATTTTTCCACTTTAGCAGAGACAGGGTCTCACTCTAGCTCAGGCTGGTCTCAAACTCCTGAGCTCAAGCCATTCACTTGCCTCAGCCTCCCAAAGTGCTAGGATTACAAGCATGAGCCACTGTGCCCAGCCCCAGATCTGGTTTTAATTCTTAAGTTTTTTTAAATAGATTAAAGTTAAAAGGAATAAGTAAATAGTGAAGAGAAATAAATAATTAAATAATTTTTAAAGGGAATAAATAGTGAAGAGAGAAAAATAATCACTATGTATCTTTCCATGTTATAAACTACCTAGTATTCAACTCTTAAATATATATATGTATACTGCCCTTATACCAATAACTCATAACTCATCATTTTTAACAACCTTACAAGACTTTAGAGCCTAGCAGGATCTTGTTTGCACATTGCAAGTTTTTCTTTTGCAATACAATTTAATGATAAAATCAACAATAGCAAATAATTTTAGTTTTAAATGTCTACTAATAAATTCCCTTTTTTATTTTAAGCTCTCAGTTTTTTGTTTTTTTAGAGACAAAGTCTCACTCTGTTGCACTTGGTAAAGTGCCGTAGCATCATAGCTCATAGCAACCTCCAACTCCTGGGTTTAGGAGATTCTCTTGCCTCAGCCTCCCGAGTAGCTGGGACTACAGGAACCTACCACAATGCCTGGCTATTTTTTTGTTGCAGTTTAGCCAGGACTGGGTTTGAACCTGCCACCCTCAGTATTTGGGGCCGGTGCCCTACCCCCCAAGCTCTCAATTTTCTACTGTCTTTGTTCTGCTTTTGTTTTTGTAAGAGATAAAGTCTTGCTCTCTCTTCCTCAGTGCTGCCTATGAAGGTGGCAGCCATCTCCTATAGGGTATCATGGCTGCCCTCAGACCCCTTGTGAAGCACAAGATCATCAAAAAGAGGACCAACAAGTTTATCCAGCACCAGTCAGACAATATGTCAAAATTAAGTGTAATTGGCGGAAACCCAGAGATCTTGATGCCCAACATTGGTTATGGGAACAACAAGAAAACAAGTGTATGCTGCCCAGTGGTTTCCAGGAGTTCACTGTCCACAACAGAAGTTAGAAGCGCTGCTGCTGGGCAACAAATCTAACCGTGAGGAGACTGCTCAGAAGGTTTCCTCCAAGAACCGGGAAAAAGCAGCCCAACTGGCCATCAGAGTCAACAACCCCAATGCCAGCCTATGCAACCAAGGAAATGAATAGACTACTTATATGCACATTTTATTTATGTTTAAATAAGACCATAAAAACTGCAAAGAGAGAGATTCCCTAGCTCCATTGCCCAGGCTGGACTTTCTGGGCTCTAGCAATTCTCCCACCTCACCCTCTGAAAGCACTGGGAATACATGTGTGAGCCATTGTGCCTGCCCTTTTCTACCTTCTAGAAGCTATTGGTCTGGTGCCTTATAGATGTTACTTAACCAGTTTGAGAGGTAGGTCCCATTTTTGCTATACTTATATCTCTCTAGATGCATTAGACCAATTTTACATCTTTTATCAGAGCTTGTATCTTTTATAGACTATTTCTACCTTGCACTTATGTAAACATATTCATACAGCATTAGAGTCCATCACATGTACACTGTCCACTTCATACAAGGAATCACAAGAATTTAAGCATTAAGAATGGATTGTGAACGCATAGGGGAAATGACCATTTCATGCAAAATCTAGGTTTGTGTACACATTTCTTGGAAAACCTGGGAGAGTGCCAAATCACAAGGCATTCTGTGGGATAAATATGTTACAGTTCTAGAAGACAACTAAGCTAAAATCTGTTTGCTGTCAGTTTAGTGATGGTCTTAGAAGGGTAATTTTTCTTACAGGGTAACTTTGAGAACCAGTCAAATCTTAAACTTAAGTAGAAGTTACCTACTGAAGATTTAACTTCTGTTTTTCCATCATATTTACAGGTAGTTTGGTTGATTGTATTGACTGACCAGGGCTGGAGGCAGTTAAGGAGGGTGGTCAGGGAAGAGAGAATGCAGAAAAAGCTATCCCTTGACCAAAGAAAATCAAAAGGGATTTGAATGGTCAAGATCTAGACCCTTCCTATCTCTAAGAAAGATACAAAGAAACCTACAGGAAATCTACATTCTCCTTTTATATTTGAAGACCTGAGAAGGAACGTGCATACATAAGCTAATATATATTAATTATTATAATAACTACATTTATTCAAATCATTCTTCATAATACACATAAGAAAAAACATTAGCAATAACTCAATGTATTCTAACATGAGTCCTTTTATTTAAATATCCTATTAACACTTCTGCATGTTTTGAAGTATTCTACTGTTAAGAGTTTAAAATGTTTAAGAACTCACTGGCTACTTAACAGCATCCAAGACATACCTGAGCAGCTACCCTGCACCCTTGATCTAATTTCTTAGCAGGATCCAGGGCTAAACACATCCTAATCTTCACAAACAGGTATGTGTTCATCTAGGTCTAACTTAGAAAAGAATTCTGAAGACTTCATTTATTGTGCCAAGAATGATACAGACCACTTTCTTTATTTTTTTTTTTGAAATGGAGCCTCAAGCTATCCCCCTGGGTAGAGTGCCATGGCATCACAGCTCATAGCAACCTCCAACTCCTGGGCTCAAGCGAGTCTCCTGCCTTCGCCTCCCAAGTAGCTGGAACACAGGTGCCCGCCACAACACCCAGCCATTTTTTGGTTGCAGCCATCATTGTTGTTTGGCGGGCCCGGGCTGGGGATTCAAACTGCCACCTTAGGTGTACGTGGCTGGTGCCTTAGCTGCCTGAGCCACAGGCGCCGAGCCCAGACCACTTTCTTGATACTCAGTGATGTTGACTGCCAGCAATTGCTTTCTAGATGATTTCTGATAGAGGTACAATTTCCTTGAAAATCAGAGGGTTAAAGGTAAAGTTTGTCATTAAGGTAAAGGCTTAAAATTTTCAACAGAGGGCAGCACCTATAGCTCAGTGAGTAGGGTGCCAGCCCCATATACTGAGGGTGGTGGGTTCAAACCCAGCCCAGCCAAACTGCAACAAAAAAATAACCGGGCATTGTGGCGGGCTCCTGTAATCCCAGCTACTTGGGAGGTGAGGCAAGAGAACCGCCTAAGCCCAGGATTTGGAGATTGCTGTGAGCTGTGATGCCACAACACTCTACCAAGGGCGACAAAGTGAGACTCTGTCTCTAAAAAAAAAAAAAAAATTAATAGCTCTTTAAGTGTTTGGTGTATACTATAAAAGGTACTCATAAAGGCCCTGAAATTAACAGATAAAATCTGTTCTGAGATTAGCTTTCAGACATTACCTTACTTTACCTACTTGAGCCCTTTTTACAAAGGCACATTTTGGTTGATACGTTTCTTCTAGTTTCTTTTGGAAAGTTATAACAAATTATTTAAGGTTCCTAGTTAATGGAATCTTTAATAATAGATGTGTTTGTAGAAAAAATTACTAGGAAAAATATTAAACAACATAGATTTATTTTGATAACCTCCAGTTATATATACAGATAATGTAGATTAACCGAAGTCATTTCATTGGTTTGTTTGTTGTTTGTTTAGATTAAAGACCTGAGGCTGAGGATCACTCGAGGTCAAGAGTTCCAGACCAGGCTCAGCACCTGTAGCTCAGCAGCTAAGGCACCAGCCACATACACCAGAGCTGGCAGGTTCAAACCCAGCCTGAGCCTGCTAAACAATTACAACTATAACCAAAAAAAATAGCCAGACATTGTGGCAAGCACCTGTAGTCTCAGTTACTTGGGAGGCTGAGGCAAAAGAATCACTTAAGCCCAAGAGTGTGAGCTTGCTATGAGTTGTGATGCCATAGCACTCTACCACGGGCGACATACTGAGACCCTGTCTCAAAAAAAAAGAGAATTCCAGAACAGTCTGAACAAGAGCAATACCCAGTCTATCGAAACTGGAAAATCTTAGCCAGGCATAGTAGCCAGCACCTGTAGTCCCAGCTACTTGAGAGGCTCAGGCAAGAAGCTTGAGATTGCTGTGTGCTATGAAGACACCACTGCACTCACAGAAGAAAATAAATTTTTTTTTAAAAAGGTCTGTTTAGTATTTTCCCTCCTCTATAGCATTTTATTATTTTCCTTCAACAAACTGATCAATAAATTTAGTTTATTTTATGTCAGAGAGAGAAAGAAAGAGTGAAGGTGAGAGGGAGGCTTTCATACAGATTACAGTGAAAAAGATTTATCTGAAAAATCAATCCTCGGCTTGGCGCCTGTGGCTCAAGTGGCTAAGGCGGCAGCCACATACACCTAAGGTGGTGGGTTCGAATCGAGCCCGGGCCCGCCAAACAATAATGATGGCTGCAACCAAAAAATAGCCAGGCGTTGTGGTGGGCACCTGTGGTCCCAGCTACTCGGGAGGCAGAGGCAGGAGACTCGCTTGAGCCCAGGAGTTGGAGGTTGCTGTGAGCTGTGATGTCACAGCACTTGACCCAGGGGGACAGCTTGAGGCTCTCTCTCAAAAAAAAAAAAAAATCA
>CAUYQV010167109.1:0-15445 GCA_963574575.1 Galagoides demidoff
TTAATTATGATGTGTCTGGGGGATGTCTTGTTCGGGTTGAGTCATGCTGGGGTTCTGAAACTATCTGCTATCTGAATTTCAGAATCTCTTGGCATGTCTGGAAAGTTCTCTTTCATAATTTCATGAAGAAGAGCCTCTGTGTTTTGTAAAGCAGCTTCATTACCTTCTGGGATTCCTATCAGGCGAATATTAGTTTTCTTTAAATTATCTGAGAGTTCTCTGAGAGTAAGATCTATTTTTGTTCTCCATTTCTTTTGATTTTTGTGCTCCTGGGCTTCTTCAAAAGCTTTGTCTTCAGTATCATAGATTCCTCCTTCTGCCTGTTGCACTCTGTTATGGAGGGATTCCACTGTGTCTTTCAGATCCTTGAGGGTTGCAAACTCTTGTCTCAGTATTTCACAATCTTTGATCATTTTATTTTTGAAATTGTTGAGTTCTTGAGACATCTTTCGAATAATTTCTTCAGATATCTTTTGAATAATTTCTTAAGCCCCTAATTCCTTCCTTTCTTCCAGTCTGTTAATCTTATATTCTATCCACATTCTGAACTCAATTTCTGACATCCCAGCCATTTACTTGTGGATGGGGTCTTCAATTGTGCCTTCCCCATTTTCCCTTGGAGGAGTTGATCTACTCTGGTTATTTGAGTTGTCATATTTTTTCTGCTGGTTCTGCCCCATGCTGAGTTTACCTTGTTTGCAGGCCTTATCAGAACTGTTCAGTTAGTGGCTTCCTCTGGTTGCCCAGAGATACAGGCAGAACGTGTCTGTTGTCTTCTCCCAGTTCTTGGGTGCTGGGGCAGCCGGGGTGGAGTGGAATAGCAGCAGGGGCACGGGAGTGTACGTGGCCAGATTAGACCTCATTCAGCCAGCCTGCCACCAGGTGGCAGGAAACTGGCAGCAGCCAGATCAGTCCCAGTTCAGCACCTCTGGGGCAACTGGTGGAACAGGGGAACTGTAGTGGCTAGATAAGTCCTAGTTCAGCACCCTGGAGCAGCCAGGAGCTAAGCGATGGGCCGTGGTAGCGCAGGATATGCCAGTGACCAGATCAGTCCTAGTTCAGCCCCACCAGAGTAGCTGGGGGGAAGCGGGGGACTACTTCACCATCGCCCATTGGACGCGTGCGGTGCTAGCAAGCCAATCTGTGCCCTCCCAGTCCAGGTGCCCGGAGCGGGGAACTCCTCCACCTCTGTCTGAGGAACATATGTGGCTCTAGCAAACAGTTCTGGGCCCTCCAAGGGTGGTAGACCCCTCCACCACCACCTGCAGGGCGAGTGTGGCTCTTGCAAGCAGTTCTAGGCCCGCCCAGCTTGGGATCCTGGAGTGGGAAACACCTCCCGTGGCCCCCGTGGGGTGTGTGTGTCTCTCGCAAGCTGTTTTGGGTCTACCTGGAATGGAGGATTCCTCTACCTCTGCCTGCGGGACACCTGCGGCACTAGCAAGTGGTTCTGGGCCTGCCCAGAGCACAAGCCTGCTGCTCGTGTGGCATGCGACTCTGCAAGCCGTTTTGGGGCCTGCCCCACCCCGTGAGGGCAAAGGGACCCACTCGGCAACTGGGTTAGTCTGGGAAAGTTAGTACTTCCTTCCCCACGTTACACCCCATCATTTGTAGTCCCCCAGGTCCGTGACTCTATTCACTCCAGTAGGCCACTGCTCCTGGGTTTTACCTGGCAAAATCAGCCAGAAGTCTGAGTTCAGCAGGGGGGCCTTGCCTGTTTAAATTAGGCTTCTGTCCAGCTAGATTTCTCTTTGAGTCAGTGGTTGTATTCAGCTTTACACTCAGGTGTCAATTCTCGCCTCTGCCCACCCACTGCCTTTGTCTCAGCCACATTAGCCCCCTGAGGACTGGCGCTCCACCCAAGAAAGTTATGTACGCCCTGCCTGTGGCTGCTGTCCGGAACCTCTGCTTGCCCAAAGGGATGCAGCTGGAATAGCATCAGCCTGCAGCTCAGAATGCCACTGTTGCTGCACTGGCATCCCCTGAGCTGAGTCTCCTCTCCTTACGCCCACACCACAGTCAGCACAGATGTGCACCAGCCCTTTCCCCTCCACTTCTCTCAAGGAGATGCCCAAGAATCTGGACTCTGTACCTCCAAACCTCGGAGTGAGTGGGTGGGGACTTCTCAGAGTTCAATGTTGCAGGTGAGGAATATATACAGTTTTATATAGTTCAAACCTTCCCTCAACCATACACCCAGGGTGCCCCTTTGAATAATCCTTGGGTGGTCTACCAGGTTTGAGGGGTCCAAATCAGTTGTCCCAGTTAGCACCCATTTCAAGTGAAAGAGTTCATATGTCTCTGGGAGCTAGATAAGAGGGGTCTGCTTGCAGTTTAGATATAACTTGCTCCAGTGCTCCGTGAGGGCAAAGGGACCCACCTGGCAAATGGGTTAGTCTCGGAAGGTTAATACCTCCTTCCCTCCTTGCAACCAGTCACTTGTAATCCCCCAGGTCTGTGGCCCTATTCACTCCAGTAGGACACTGCTTCTGGGTTTTACCTGGCAAAATCAGCCAGAAATCTGAGTTCGGCAGGGGGGCCTTGCATGTTTAAATTAGGCTTCTGTCTGACTAGATTTCTCTGTAAATCAGAGGTTGCATTCAGCTTTACACTCAGATGTCAATTCTGGCCTCTGCCCACCCACTGCCTTTATCTCAGCCACATTAGCCCCCTGAGTTCTGGAGCTCCACCCAAGAAAGTTATGTGTGCTGTGTCTGTGGCTGCTGTCCAGAACCTCTGCTTGCCCAAATATACAATCATATCATCTGCGAAAAGTGAAGGTATGCTCTCCTCTGACCCTATATGGATACCCTTGATTGCATTTTCTTGCCTAATTGCAATGGTTCAGAGTTCCATTACAATGTTAAATAGCAGTGGATATGTTTATAATTTTACTCCACTCTGTATAATATTGCCTGTAGCTTTACTGCACATAGGCTCTATCAGTTTAAGAAATATCCCTTCTATACCTACTTTCTTAAGTGTTCTGATCATAAAAGGATGCTGTATATGTTCAAAAGCTTTTTCTGCATCAATTTAGAGGATCATGTGGTCTTTGTTTTTTAATTGTTTATGTGATGTATTATATTTATATATTTATGTATATTGAACCAGCTTTGAGACTCTAGACTGGGTTGTGGTGTGTAATTTATTTGATGTGTTTCTGGATTCTGTTTGCTAGGATCTTATTGAATATTTTTGCAATAATATTCATTAGCGATACTGGTCTATAATTTTCTTTTCTTGTTGGGTCTTTTCTTGGTTTGGGAATCAGGGTGATGTTTGCTTCATAGAATGTGTTGGGAAGTATTCCTTCTTCTATATTTTGGAAAAGGTTAAGTCATATGGGTACTAGTTCCTCTTTAAACGTTTGGTGAAAATTCTGATGTAAAACCATCTGGTCGCAGGCTTTTCTTTTTGTAAAGATTTTGTATATTTGATGCAATTTCAGAACTTGATGTAGGCCTGTTTTTACACTTCTTCCTGGCTAAGTCAAGGAAGATTGTGTGATTTCACATATTGGTCAATTTTCTTTGGATTTTCATAGTTCTGAGAATAGAGTTTTAGGTAGTATCCATTAATAATTTTTTTAATATCTAAGGTGTCTATTGTTATTTCACCTTTGTCATTTCTGATTGATGATATTAGGGATTTTACTTTTCTGTTTCTGGTTAAATTAGCCAAAGGTTTATCAATTTTGTTAATCTTTTCAAAAAACCAACTTTTTGATTCATTGAATGATTTGTTTTCATTTTCATTTAATTCTGCTCGGATTTTGTTTATTTCTTTTCTTCTGCTGGCTTTGGGATTGGAATGTTCTTCCTTTTCCAGTTGTCTAAGATGTCCCATTAAGTTGTTAACTTCCTCTCTTTCTGTTCTCTTGAGGAAGGCTTGCAACGATATAAATTTCCCTCTTAGGACGGCCTTTGCAGTATCCCACAGGTTCTGATAATTTGTGAGCTGAGCTACCAGGAAACTTTGCCTGCTTCCTAAACATGGCTGCACCTACATGGCTCTGCAGATTCTGCCTCTCATTTTTTGCAAGGCTCATCCTGGAGAGGGAGCCACTTGGATCTCCCCTCCTCTGCCCCACCCAAGCTGCGCTTACTAGTGTCTGCTTATCATCTCGCAACTTTCCCCCTCTCGTCTTAGCTTTCTGTCCAATAACATTCACCCAACATGTGTGTTTAGCTTTCTATTTCCATGGTGAGTTTTGTTTTTCTTACATTTGATGGAGGTGACTCTTCTCACTTGTCCCTTAATTGGAGAATGAGGGGTGGGAAGAGTACATAGGCCCTTGACTGAATATATTTTCCCATTTTTTATTCTAGAAATATGTTTTAAAAGGAAGGAGCTACTAATTCTATGTTCTATGTATGGGTAAATGTATATAGATTCCAAAGTGCTTTCACTAACAGAACCCTAATACCTTCACTTGTTATCTCATAGCTCTCTCTGCTAGGAAATTCCTGATATGTAACTGAAGTCTCCCATGTTACTTACCAGATCTGTGTATTTATGTTCTATTCTCAATGAAATCAGAGAACCACTTTTATCATCTTCTTTTGTACAATGACCTGTCATTTAACATGTATAAATTTCAGTTAACTTTTCACCTTATGAAAAGTTATGTTTATAACTCATTTCTACACATGTTATAATACATTCTGAAATTTATGTAGTGACACACCACAGAAATTTTGCTTCCCTCCTCTCTCTTTAATTATTGTTAATCTAACTATTAATCTAGTTTTACCACATGGGAGGTGTCAGAAAGCAGTTCTCCTCAAAGCATGCCTGATCTCAGTGACAAAACATAGGCCACCCCCTTGGAGGTATACTGACTCATGTCTCTTATTTCTTTCTGAGTCTCAGTCACAATCAGTTCTTCTGTAAATCTCTCTCTCCAAAGCTAAATAAATGTTCAGGAAGGATATCTACACTGATGTGAGGTTAGGTTTTTTTCAGCAGAAGTAATTTCTCAAGCCTCTATCCAACTATTCTTCATTCCAACTATTAAAATTCATAGCAGCAAACTCCACGAATACTGGATCTATGTGGGTTGGAGGTAAATTTAGGCCTTAATGGAGGATGTCACTCACAAGGCAAGATAATTTCGGGATGGTCTCTTTGCATTTGAATTTTAAAGTACTACAGCAGGAAGAAAGAAATGTTGCCAGTGTAAATTTATGTGTGGATATGGCTTTTGAAAAGTATCTTTAGAATCAACATATGGATCACAGAGTTCCTATAATAAGCTTGGATAATGAAAGATAGATTATTTTTATTTTAGTTTATTTTTAAAGATAAATTTATACATTTTAATACACCCCAAAGCCAAAGCTATATTTAGGAGAGAAGACATGTATGATAATCCAAAAGCTTGAAGCCAATTACCTGCTGCTAATATTAAAGTTATAAGGCATCCTCATTCGACTCTCTGAGAATATGGTATTAAACCGAATAATTCTAAGTAGTGACCATGACGTGAAAAACTAATCATTTTATTCTAGTTGTGTATCATCTCTCAGATAGGATGATGACAATACTGAAAAGTTAATTTTGGCACATACAAGCACAAAGAAAAATGTTAATACACATAGCAAAAATGTTAAGATAATTTATCTCTGAGTGATGTTACCAACATTCATGTGTTTCTCTTTACTTATGTAATCCATATGCTCTCACATTCATTCCCCTATAGGCATGTGTTAGGTAGAACTCCAAGGAACTTTTAATACCTTACTATTTTGGACAATGTCAAAGGATTCAACCTAGTATTGTTAAAACATCAACAGCTATAATAATTTTAATTATATTCAACTATAGTTAGCTGATAAAGAAATAACAAAATAAAATATAACGTCTTACATAAGATAGACACTTATTTTTCCTTTATCTAACGGTTCAGAGGTAGGCAGTCTGGGATTGAAATGGTAGTTCAGTTCCATGAAATCCTTTCAAATTGGGCTCTGTTTGGAGTGTCCCTTGGCCCAGTGGCAAGAGAGCCAAGCTGGCAACTTGCGAGCCAACCATTACATATCATATCCCAGTTTCAGCTAGGACAATAGAGCTAGAGACAATAAAGAAAGGAGCAGAGGTTACTCATTCTTGCAAGTGGGATTTATCCATACATCTTGCCACTTGATGCTCCCACTTCTGTTCTGTTGACCAGAGCTTAGGGACATGGCCAAACCTCGATAGGGGGAGACAGAAAAGTATATTCTCAATGATCAAGTGTTCCACGAAAAAACTGGGGGTTCTTGACAATTGGAGAAGGGAAAAATGGTTATTAGAAGATTAATTGGCATTTCCTTGCTGCCTTCCATAAGGTTATGATTTATTTTATTGTTCTGTAGTTCAATTTTTGTGCTTGTTTTCCAAGTATCTCTCCTCTATGATAAGATATCATATATTACTAATAAAAAGCAATAGAATAACCAGAGGGGCAGCATGAGGGAATATGGGGTGATGATAGAACTGTTCTGCTTTAGGGATGATGAAATATATGGAAATATGACCATGGGCAAACTCATAGTGCTGTGCACCACCAAGAGAGAATTCTACTGTATATAAATAAAAGGATATTAATTAAGATGTGGAAGGAGCTCAAGTTGAAAGGCAGACTGTGACATAATGCTAGAATGTATATCGTTTGCACTACCCAAATGTGACAAAAAATTAGATTTCAATAAAAACTGTGCAAGAAGAGCAAAGTTTTCAAAACTCATTTAGGAGATATTTGAGCATAAACATTTAAAGTCTATAGGTCTAGGTGACTTGTCTTAAGCGATTTTAGCTCACCATGCCTATTGTTTTTTTACTTTGTACATTTATTTGCATTGCTGTTAGAGATTATTTGAAGGGTAAATGCAATCCTAACCATGTCTGGGCTCCACCATTGTGCCAGGCAGGAGAAATGCATGAGTGAAACTGATTAGCTATAAAAATAATGCAGTGTAAGTGAATTGACTAACAGCGACCACCCTTAGGCTTCAGTGTCCAGAGAACAGCAGAACTGGAAAGCACATACTTTTATTGCTACTCAAGGCTTTGGGGATGTTAAGTTCTGATTTTTCCAGAAAAGCCAGAATTTTGTAAAATTATGTGAATTCTCCCAGTTTTAGGTGTTGAGAAATAAAACATTTTTAAATACCATACAGGCTAAACAAGTGCATCTGTGTATCTTGGCTTCTATTTCTTACCTCATTTGTGTCCTCAACTGTTCCTCTCTTACCCTTCCTTAGGTAGTCAACATAGAAACTGAAGTGTAGATATTTTTAATATTATGTAATAATTTTACATGATCATTGTTCTTACTTTCAAGTGCAATTCCAAATGTTGAAATCAATTTTTAAACCCATGCAAATGTGGTTGAATTTTACAAGTAAAAAATCTACTAATTTCATGCATCAAATAAAAAATTTATCATCCCTTTAATAATAATTAATTGAATATTTTTTATGTGTGAAATGCCATTGTGTGTAGAATTATATAAACTAAATAGTTTAATTCTCAAAACAATTAAATGAGGCAGGCACTATTATAAACTAATTCTACGAATGAGAAACCTGAGGCTTCATGACATTAAGTTACTCATTAAGGTCACAGAACTGTCTGTCTTGAGAATGATGTTTTTAATGATGACATTAAAGCAATAGCCCTACCAGAGAGAGTTGGAAAAAAAAATATATATATATGGTAAATTTGAATATTTATTATCAAACCTGTCAACTGTACTGCAGTGGTGATCCTTTGGCTTTTTTGGTCTGAATTCATTTGGCAAAATGTAGAGAATTGAAGAGAACTTTCCCCAGACTAGAACAAGAAAAATTATTTTTATTATGCACATATATATATTTTTGGTGGAGATATATAGGCACTTTCTTCTTTTATCTCAGAATATCATGGGGGTACAAATGTTTTAGTTACATGAATTGCTTTAGTGCTGCTTGAGTTAAAGTTGTAAGTGTGCCCATCACCTGGATTGCGTGCCTTGGACACATTAGGTGTAAATGTATCCCTTCTTTTCTGGCTCTTCCCATCTGCTTGCTTTACATTAAGCTGCATTACCAAATGTATACATTGGTGTTGACTGATTAGTTCCAACTTAATAGCAAATACATGTAATGTTTGCTTTTCCATTCTTGAGATAACTTCACTTAGAAGAATGGTCTCCAGTTCCATCCAGATTGTTGCAAAAGATATTAGTTCACCAGTGCTTTTTATGGTTGAGTGGTACTCCACAGTATACATATACCACATTTAAGTAATCCACCCATGTATTAAGGGGCACTTGGGTTGATTCCACAACTTTGTGATTATGAATTGTGCTGCAATAAATATTCGTGTACATGCCTTTTTGCTAAATGACTTTTTTTTTTTTGCCTTTGAGTAAATAGCCAGTAATGGTATTGGTGAATCAAATGCTAGGTCTACTTTTAGTTCTTCTAGGTGTCACCATATAACTTTCCACAGAGGTTGTACTCGTTTGCTGTCCCACCAACAGTGAGTCTGAGTTTCTTTCCACATCCACGCCAGCACCTGTTGTTTGGGGACTTTATGATAAAAACTATCCTCAGTAGAGTTAGATGATATCTCATTGTGGTTTTGATTTGCATTTCCTTGATAATAAGAGACATTAAATATATATATACATATATATATATATATATATATTTTTTTTTTTTGCAGTTTTTGGCTGGGGCTGGGTTTGAACCCATCACCTCCAGCATATGGGGCTGGCACCCTTTGAGCCACAGGTGCTGCCCAGAGACATTGAATATTGTTTCAGGTTTACTGGTCATTAGTCTATGCATATATTTAATGAACTTTCTTTGCCCTCTTTTCTGTCCCATTTCACTCTCAAAAGTTTTAAAGGTCAGCAGAACAAAACCAAACAGAACAAGTTAAGTTCATTAATGGTGCATTAATTTTATTTCTGTCCTGCGCTTATCTATAATAATGATTTACATAATTATCATGATTATAGAAAGACGGTCCATGCTCCGACCACCTTACAATGCCTTGTCAGGGCAGCAAAAGAAGGTACTTTGCTTCCTAATCTAGATTCCCTAATGTCCTCTGTTAAGTGTCTTATGTTTTTGAATAAATGTAGGAAATCTAGGTGCTAGTCCTATTAACTAAGCAGCCAGGAAAGGAAACTCTTTAGGAGGATTCACTGTCATGAGGGGCTCAGGGATTTGTTTCACATTTATGTAGAATGTATATCTTGTTCTTGACAAGGCACCAAGAAAACAAGCCTGGGCTCCAAGGTCAGAGGGAGGGAGTGACAGAATGTATCAGAGTGTAGTGGGTGGAAGTTGCTCTCATCAAGGTAGGAAAAGTTCTTGCAGGAGGCAGAGCCCTCTCCGGTCCCCTCAGCACATGCCACGGGACAGCTGGTTGAGCTGTGCTGTGCTGTGCTGGCCAGGCTGGCTCGGATTCCCAGATCTTTGCTTTTTCTCACGCTAATTTTACTTGCCATGTCATCATTCTAAGTTTTATCTCCCTGCCCGCACACCCCCACATTTTTTTCTTTGGAACTGATCACTTGTTCACTATATGCTTCTCTAGGAGATTTCCCTGCAGTTATTGTAGGCAACAGTGATTGGGAAAGGAGGATGGGCAGGGGATTTCACAAGTTAGTCATCCAACCAGATTCTGTAATATTTTTATCTTTAGCATATTTTATTCTGGCTGCAGTATTTGGAAGCAAATCTCTCTCTCTTTTTTTAAATTTTAGGCTCAATTTTGACACAAGCCTAAGTAGTTTCCCCCTTTGTAAGCCTCATAAATATAACAAAAGCATTTTCTCTTGATTTTAGAAGCCAAAATGATTGGCCAAAGGACCAATTTCAGGCAAAATTTATAACCTAGAGAAGTGACTAAGTCTCCCTTTACTTTCTCTTTGTATTCTCTCATTCTGTTGATACTTCTTGACCACGAAATAACACAGTCTGATATCCTAACCTTGCATTCTGTTTCCCACCAACGCATCCTAGCCACATCTTCACCTTTTCCTCTTACCCACAGATTCATCTTTTCAATCAACTATTTGTTAGTTTATATTGAAAGTAATTATCGAATATCTACTATGTACTATGTTACTTTAGGTGATGAAGTACAGCACCAAATAAAGCAAGATGCATAGCTGTGTGTGTGTGATGGGAGACAATGTACAAGCATGTAATGGCAATGGATGAGTACATAATGTACAAGCATGTAATGTCAAAGGATGAGTACATAATATACAAGTATGTAATGTCAATGGATGAGTATATAATGTACATGTATGTAAAAATAGGTAAAGGCAGCTAGAGATAAATGCCATTAGGGAAAGTCAATCAATAGAAGAAGGGGGAATCTGTATTAGTTATAGTGGAAAGGAAAGACATTTTTAATGAAGTGATAGCTGAGCAGCAACCTGATGAAGCAAAGAAGCTTCAAATCAAATACTTAGAAGGGGAGAGTTCCAGGCAGGGGGAAGAGCTAAGGACAGACCTTGAGATTGGACAGCCAGTGTGGGAGCAGATGAAGGCCAAGTATGCAGGGCCTCATAAGGACTTAGGGATTCTGTCCTGTGTGGTGATACTGATTGTGAAACAGCATTCAACAGTACTTCCCACAGAGAGCAGAATGTGGTTTCCACAGGTAGGAGGTGATGGGGAGTGTGGGACAGAAAATGGGGAGATATTTGATCAAAGGGTACGAAGTTTCAGTTAGATGGAATAAATCAGCCCTAGAGACCTATTGCTCTATTGTACAATATGGTGACTATAATTCGAAACAATGTCTTGGATGATTTAAAACTGTTGAGAGATAACTTAAATGTTTTCATTACAAAAATGATAAATATATGAGGTGATGGATAGGTTAAATAGCTTGATTAAATTATTTTACAGAGTATGTCTATATATATAGAAACATTTGATACACCTTGTAAATATATAATTTAAAAAAGAAACAGTATAGAAGATAATTTCCTTTTCCTACTATTCTCATTGAAAACTAAAAGTTGTTGTATAAAAAGAAAAAAGAAATACAGTACGAGATAGTCTATAGTGTTTCTCACACTAAAAAAAAGAAAATCACTTCCCGAGCCCACCATATTTTCAATGCTATTTCTTTTACCCTCTAATGCTTTCCCTCACCTCATCTTCATGCCTTCATTCATGTATTTTGTGCACCTAGTATGCTCTAATTCTTTATTAAAAGGCTAGCCTCTTCAATTGTGAAGTGGCAGATGAGGCCATAATGTCCTCATGCCTTGTCCATAGAAGTCAGAACAATGAAGATAGCTGCCCCCTATGCCAATCAAACTGCTGAATGGGTGAATAAATGATCTGTGTTTCAGCTTCCTACTTCACAGAGAAGTAAAGTTCCACATTAGAAAATTCCATTGACTCTGAAGATCAGCTCAATGGCAAATCACATGAACTTGATTTTTATTTATTTTTCTAATAAACAGAATTTAAAAGCTAGCCGGAATCAACTGCCTGTTTCATTAAGCATTACTCTCTAAGAAAATATCTTTTGTTCTTAAAACTATCTACAATTTTTCTCCTGGGTATTTTTTATGTGTATTAAGCCAGAGATAGTAAGATACAAGCCTGTTTCAATGATATCATGTTTTAAAAATATGTAAGTTTGCAAGTCTTGTCTGCTAATACTGAGACACAATCTCTCCCTTCCACACTCTTTCCAGAAAGACTGAAATCATGTTACTGGACTCTTCTGAGGGCTTGATTTCAGATAGGTGCAGCGGGGGAGGTTCTGAAGCCGAAGTAGACGATGGCAGGAGGCAGGGAGGCACTTCAGCTTCAGGCTCTGGAAGTGGAGAAATCTCAGGTTCTCTGTGTGGTGGCCTCGGTTCCAGCAGCCTCAGTGGCAGCTGCTGCACAGAGTTGGCACGAGGGTCTCCGGCAAGGGCATCAGGGGCAGCTTCTTCTTAGCAGCAGTGGCTGAATGTCTCCAGAAGGATCAGTTATGAGTGTAGGCTCAGGAATCTGCCTCAGCAGTGGAAGCGGTGTTCTGGGTTCTGGGTAACACCCTGCTTCTCTTTTGCTCAGCCAGCTTTTCTAACACATTTCTTCCAATTCCCTGTATTAAATCCCTTTGTTAGGAATACATGCCACAGTTTATGTTTTCCTCATTGGCTGTTGACTGATAAGAAAAGGAGCAGCCTGAATTACAGCTTTTATAATTAGTCACCCAAACCTAGCTGGACACCTTGTTCTCCTGCCTTTTGTTTCTAACTACATGTTTCTGTGCTGTACCAGTGAAGTGTGAGCTTGTGGTTATGAATTCTCAGGAGGAAGTTCTGCCCCAGGTTGCGATGGATAAACTTCCTTGCTTGTGCCCTCTGGTGTTCACATTTGCTTGATTTTTCGTTTTATCTGTTAGGGTGTTGACTTCTGGAAACCTGTTCATCTAGGTCTTTGACCAACTTTCCACATGATGCGACGTCTTGATTTGTCTTCTAACATCATTGTGGTTCATTCAACCCAAGTCTGCAGAGAAATTGGCAGCTTCACTGAGTGCTCAGCTTTCGAGTTTGTGCTTTCTTGTGTGGGTTTGAGCCCCTGGATTTCCTTCGTTTTTTCATAAGCAAAGCTTTGCATTAAAGGGATATTTCTTAGTTTTCCTAGCATTTTTAGTTGTTTGTAACTGGAGTGTTTTTCCCCTTCTCTGGGATATCCAGTCTTCCTTAATATGAGGAATAGAAATAAATGCCTTAATTTTGATCTAATTTGGACTGAGTCATGAGCTCTGCAAAGAAGGCATTAAAGGAAAAACATTCTAAAAAGTGCTGATAGACAAAAATGTATTGACATCAATGCCATCTCTGGCATTGGATCTGTTTGAGGCTGGTCAGCTATGCCATGGGGATGATAGCTATGCCCTGGGGCTGATCAACTATGCCATGGGGCTGGTCAGCTGTGCCATGGGGATGATCAGCTGTACCATGGGGCTGGTCAGCTGTGCCATGTGGCTGGTCAGCTATGCTGTGGAGCTGGTCAGCTATGGCATGGAGCTGATCAGCTATGCCATGGGACTGGTCAGCTATGCCTAGATCCAAAAGAATCATTATGTAAACAAAGTTATGAGGGAAAACATCTGAGTTTTCCTAGTGGGAGAAAGGATAATTACTCAACATTAGATATAGCCCATCTTCAGGGGCCTCTGCTCTGACCACATGTGGCATCAACATGCTGACATGGATGAGTGAAGAAAGGTAAATGCCAGAATAGAGGACGGCTGAAGAGAAAAACTTTTTAGATCTCTCAGATGTCTTAGCTATATCTCAGAGAGAGGATAGATGGGCGGCCCACAATCGCAAAGGACCGTGGTGTTATTTTGTGGCTGCTTCACTCTACCAGGAAAACCTAGTAATGAAACAAGTTAAATTCAACCAGCTTTTCTTTTTCAGTTTCATTTTTTTTTTGAAAAGACAATAGACCCAATGGATTTCAAGTAGAAAATATTAACTTGAAAGGTCTAATGGAAGTTAAAGGCATACAAATAGCACAATAGTTGGAAGGAAGGTAGTGTGTACCAAACATGAGTACTTTATTTTAAATTCATTGTAAAGACTTATATAATCTCCAAACAGCAGCACTGCAGCAGTTGGAGATTATATATATAAGAATGACCAACATTTCTTATATTTTGCAAACAGTCTTGCTCCTAGGACTCCATTCGGGGTGAACTCGGTTTAACTGGTGAGAACTGATCTTGGTTCTGCTCTTCTGTCACTGTTCCCGGGGATATTCTGCTCCTCACTCCTCTTCCCATATGTCTCAGCAAATGCTGTAAGAGAGTTGATGGGCGATGTGTGTGCGATATCTTGCTTAAAATGAAAATCCAAAGTATGTTCTGAAAAAAGCAAAAGTAACCACACTTTGGGCATAAGCAAAGGTGACAGATGTTGCCAGGAGGAGGACCATATTTTTCATCGCTACAGGGCACCTTTCTCGGGGGCCAACATTATGCTCCCTCCCAACGCACCATGTGTCAGTGGTTCCAAATCCTCCCTCTGTGACAGAAGAACAGAAGCACTGATTCTCGAGGCTGTAACTGCTCTTGTTATGGTACACTCAGTACCATTTACAGTGTTTTTCTTCCCGGTGGGTAAGAGCTTTCACACTCATGTAGAGGTTCTGCTCTGTGCCGTTTCCAGAGTCTCATGTTCATACGCTAAGTCCCTAATCCCCCACTCTGAGATCACTGGGCTGAACAGGGAACAGAACTGCATGATGCAGGTCCTCACGCAAGACTCTCTGGATCAAATTGTTGCTGCAGCAGTGAGGCTCACCGAGTGAAAGAAAGTCCTCCAGGCATTCCGAGAAAAGCAGTCAGCTGTGAGTTCTGGGACTTATATAATAGACCTGCTTCCCTGAGCCTTCGATCCCTTTCTATCCCCACCCAATGCAATTCTATTCTTTTAATGGACCCTAACAATTTCCTAAGCTCCTGTGAGCCTTCCCAGCAGTTCATCAGGATTCTTGCCAGGGCATGTGATTCTGTCTCCCAGGAGTGCCTCAGCATCAATAAACTCTGCTTTATCCAGCCTTAGGGTACATTGTTTTGCACCCCAGCATCACGCCTGCACACAGTTTCCTGGTTCCAGCAGATGCAGCTGGAGACTGTACCTTCCTATGGTATAATGTAAGTGAGGGAAACAGTAAGAGCAGAGGAAGGGCCGGCTATGGCGCAGCACGTGTCAGCATGACCCAGTGGGGAATGTACATTGCACCATAGATACTGTCCCGCCTTGAGAAGGAGGTGGAGCTTTTCCCGTCCAATCAATCATTGACCACTGTCAATGAGGTGAGCAGAGGCAGGAGAGCTTCATTCACCCAGAGAACTCCTTCAGAGAAGGCTGGTTTTGCAAACTGTTGGCTGCCATACCTCACAACAAAGGTTTGGGAGCATCAACCAAACCAGTAGAGTATAGCAGGGGATCAGAGTGGGCCACCAAGACAGTCTGTTGCACCATTGATCCAAATGCTGCTTCTGGTATGTTAATGCTCAGCTAAAATTAAAATTGCTGAATGTTCACTAATATTTTAATCAGAATGCATTACTGCCTTCTCACTGTGTTTATAACATGTTATTTGCACCTCTATTTTAAATTGATTTAAAGATTGAGTTACGGTTAATTGTTTATATAGCTCTATCCCATCCTGACTGTAATTCTTTGGGAGCAGTTAGTCATTCTCCATTATGACCTTACACAGGGTGTTATAGGTTGCATGTGACAATTTTTTTAAATGTGTTTGATCACCTGCAGCAGAAGTGGTGAAGAAATTCTGTGGCAAATCATTTTGTAAAGAAAGCATTCTGAATTTATCTTTTAGGTAAATCTGAATCTCCATAATTTGTGTTTGTTCAGTGGCTGCAAACACAGCAGGGGTTCTTGTTATAAAATGGTTGCATATGGGTT
>CAUYQV010167110.1:0-19801 GCA_963574575.1 Galagoides demidoff
GCGGGCGCCTGTGGTCCCAGCTACTTGGGAGGCGGAGGCAGGAGACTCGCTTGAGCCCAGGAGTTGGAGGTTGCTATGAGCTGTGATGCCATGGCACTCTACCCAGGAGGATAGCTTGAGGCTCCGTCTCAAAAAAAAAAAGCTTCCAGCATGACTGAGGTGACTGCACTACCATTTACAGAATTAGCTGTTAGTTCTGAATAGGCAGCAAGAGATCAGGTGGTGATGTCCAGTTAGTTAGGGAAATAATGTAACTAAAGGTCAGACTACATTTGCAAACATTTATGTGTAGGTAGGCCCTGAAGTAATACATGATGCTGAGACCAGGAGGAGAAAACTGAAGATATACCCTTGGGAAACACCAACACTATGTACTTACAAGCTGGACACAGAAAGGGATTGTGCAGGATCAAAATGGAGGAACAGAAAGGGTAGTAAACCGGTTAAGAATAGCATGCACTAATGACTGCAGAGAAGGATCTACAAAAGAGGGTCAGAAAATGCCTCTGCCTTTGATAGCAATGAGGTCACCAATTGTCAGCAGGTGTGGTGGGGATTAGAAGCAAATTTAAGCTAGTAGTCTTCAAAGCAGAATGTGTACACTCCAGGAGCTCTGTGAGGTAATTCTCTGGAAAATTCTAGAACCATTATTTATTTAATTGAACCTTTTTTTATATTTTTACTTTTGATGTATACTTACAATGTATGTAATATATTAATGGCTAGAGAATACAATCTATCTGGATTTCTGTTGACCTTATTGCTATTTAAACAAAACACAATAAATAACACATCCAAAAGTGACAGCTGGAATTAAATGTTCATAATATAACACAAAAATTATTTTTTGAAACATTATCTTCAGAAGATACCAATTTCAGTCTCTAATAGTAAAAATGAAAATGTCTTCAGGATTCCAGAGACTGTGCTTTGACTATGAATTTTATATCTGTCATAACAAAAAATTAACTTTTTTTTTTTGAGATAGACTCTCACTCTGTCACCCTGGGTAGAGTGCTGTGGCATCATAGCTCATAGCAACCTCAAATTCTTGGGCTCAAGCAATTCTCTTGCCTAAGCTACCTGGAACTACAGGGACCACCATAATGCCCCCACTATTTTTAGAGAAGGTGTCTGCTCTTGCTCAGCCTGGTCTTGAACCCGTGAGTTCAGGCAATCCACCTGCCTCAGCTTCCCAGAGTGCTAGGATTATAGGTGTGAGTCACCATGCCCGGCCTTAAGAAATGTGTTTTAAAAAAGAACTAATATTTTTCTGATGCATCTTTAATTTCCTTTAAAATAATACCAGTGAAAATAAAGCAATCTATTTACTGAGAAATGGTTTTACTAATTATAAAGTTACCCTGAAACAAAAGATCAAGATTTTATTTACCTAAATTATTTTTCTAAATTATTAATAAAAAAAAATCTAAACAGGTTCGGTGCCTATAGCACAAGTGGCTAAGGTGCCATCCACATACACCAGAGCTGGCGGGTTCAAATCCAGCCAGGCCTGCCAAACAACAATGACAACTACAAGCAAATAATAGCAGGCATTGCAGTGGGCATAAGTTAGTCAACAATGACAACTATAACCAAATAATACCAGTTACTTGGGAGGCTGAGACAAGAGAATCGCTTAAGCCCAGAATTAGAGATTGCTGTAAGCTGTGATACTACAGCACTCTACCCAGGGTGACAGCTTGAGGCTCTGTCTCAAAAAAAGAAAAAAAAAAAATCAAAACAGTCAGTGCAGGACTCACACCTATAATCCTAGCACTCTAGGAGGCTGAGATAGGTGGATCACTTGAACTCATGGGTTCAAGACCAGCCTGAGAAAAAGTTAAGACCCCAGGGCAGTGCCTGTGGCTCAGTGAGTAGGGCACTGGCCCCATATACTGAGGGTGGTGGGTTCAAATCCAGCTCGGGCCAAACTGCAACAAAAAATAGCTGGGCATTGTGGCGGGTGCCTGTAGTCCCAGCTACTAGGGAGGCTGAGGCAAGAAAATCACTTAAGTCCAAGAGCTGGAGATTGCTGTGAGCTGTGACGCCACAGTACTCTACAGAGGGCAACAAAGTGAAACCCTGTCTCTTAAAAAAAAAAAAAAGTAAGACCCCATCTTTATTAAAAATAGCCAGGCTTGTGGCAGGCACCTATAGTCCCAGCTACTCAGGAGGCT
This sequence comes from Galagoides demidoff, assembly GCA_963574575.1. Classification (NCBI taxonomy): domain Eukaryota; kingdom Metazoa; phylum Chordata; class Mammalia; order Primates; family Galagidae; genus Galagoides; species Galagoides demidoff. The sequence goes on from CAUYQV010167110.1 coordinate 2,181, forward strand.
GAGGCAAGAGGATCATTTGAGCCCAGGAGTTTGAGGCTGCTGTGAGCTATGATGCCATAGTACTCTACTGAGAGTGGCAAAGATTCTGTCTCAAGAAAAATAAAAATCAAAACAAATAAAAACACTGAGATTCAAAGTGGTATTTTCCTGCATAGGATATCTCATATATATTCCATGTCAGAGTTTTATAGCCAACAAACTTTAAATTAAAAAAAAAAAATCATGTATCAAAGTACCATAAAATAAATTTGTTCAGAATGCTATTAAGGTTAACTGACGTTAAGTCAGTTTATACAAAGTTTACTTATCTAAATTACTACTATAAGCTATCCAAAGAAAATTAGGCTTCAAGGAATATTTATAATGCTAAGAATATAAATAAGGAAATCTCATATAACTAAAAGATTAAGGAAACAACAGCTAAGTTAAGCAGCCAAATGTCAAATACCTCTCTTTTTTGAGGTATTTTATGAGAAATTAAAATATCATATGCTGAAAAGACATGTTCATATATGCTAAAAATGCCATCCCTACTTTTCTTATATTTAAATTTACAAAATAAGGAAATTTAAAATAAAATGAATAGATAAAAAATACATTGGCTAATGTAACGTAACTTTTTATGATAGGACATACGGCTAGGTGACTGCTTAAATAATCACTACTCACAAAATGGACAGGTTAGAGTTGTCATGTAACCCTGATTCTGAATGTATGAGATCCTTGACGTTCTCCACATGGTTATACTATCTAAACTATTTTTCTAAACTTATCTGAAAATGCTGAATCTTTTCAGTATTTCCTCTTATATGATTCTTTAAATTGACTTACCAAGATTTACATCTGGTAATATCTTATCAAGAAATTGTGTCTCCCCACCATTAGGGGAGAGAAAGTCAGCTAGAAGTTGACTATTACTCAGTTCTGGATGCTGCAGAAGTTTCTTGAATAAAAAAAAAAAAAAAGAAAAACAGTTCAGAAATCTATAAGAATAAATCAAAAACTGTATTAAAATTATTTAAAATCTTAAATCCCCAAAAGCTATTTTATAGTTAGAATAACAACAAAGCACTGTATTTATAGAGGGAATAGTACAGGACAGTGGGTAAGAACTTTTCAGTCCTTACAGTCAGACATGTATGCATTTCAATTTTGGCTCTTCTACATGCCAGTAGGTGACCCAAGAAAAGATCCTACATTGTCCAGAAGTAGGTTTCCTCACATATAAAATGAGATAACAACACTACCTACTTTATAACGTTGTTGTATAAAGCATTTTACACAGTATCTGATATACAGGAAGTTTAGCTAACAATTTATTTTCTAGTTTCTCAACTATAAAATATAACTTCCTTGATAATTTTTAAAGGTCAGCATAAAGAGTTTTGCAGAAAAGTCAATGTAAATTTTTGAAATAATTTGGAAAAGCTGTTGTCTGTTCTTAAATACTACTTTCTAACAAGATAAATTGACCTTTAAAAGTCAAAATTAAACTAGGCTTATCTAATACTCAGTTTTCTTTCTTCTTTTTTTTGAGTTTCACTTTGCCACCCTTGGTAGAGTGCCATGGCATCACAGATCACAGCAATCTCAAACTCTTGGGCTCAAATGATTCTCTTGCCTCAGCCTCCCACGTAGCTGGGACTACAGGCGCTTGCCACAATGCCCGGCTATTTTTAGAGACAAGGTCTCATTATGGCTCAGGCTGATCTGAAACCTGCGAGCTCAGACAATCCACCCGCCTCAGCCTCCCAGAGTGTTAGGATTACAGACGTTGAGCTGGGCCTAACAGTCAGTTTTCTAGCTATGAAATAGTTATAAAATTTTAGGAGCAGAAATCTACATAAAGTACCAGTAGAACAATCTCTAATACAAATCCATATTACCAGAATATATTTGTTCTAGAACGAGGTACTCCATTTTTAAAACAAGTCAGTTAGGGTTAGGGTTAGATAGATCAACAAAGAAACAGGTTTATGTTACATATCCAAACATTCCTACAATAATTAAGTTATTTTATATCTCAATCTTTGTACCACCTAAAAGCTATACAGAAAATACCTTACGTTGAAAGCAATCAACAGTTCAGCTAGAGGAAATAAAATGCAAACTTCTTTACATTGCTGAATACTTTTAATTTAAAAAGTACTTATTTTTGGCTTAGCGCCAGTAGCTCAAGTGGCTAAGGCGCCAGCCACATACACCTAAGGTGGCGGGTTCAAATCCAGCCCGGGCCTGCCCAAAACAACAATAACGGCTGCAACCAAAAAATAACCGGACATTGTGGTGGGCACCTGTGGTACTAACTACTTGGGAGGCTGAGGCAGGAGACTCGTTTGAGCCCAGGAGTTGGAGGTTGCTGTGAGCTGTGATGTCACAGCACTCTACCCAGGGGGATAGCTTGAGGCTCTGTCTCAAAAAAAAAGTACTTATTTTTTTCTAGAAGGCATCCATATTTAACTGAAACTTCAATAAAAAGCTATAAAATTCTATGTCCAAATAAAAGTCTTTTTTTTAATAATTATTTTTTATTAAATCATAACTTTGTATACTGACACATTTATGGGGTTCAGGGTACAGCTTCAATATACAACGTGAAATGTTTACATTGAACCAAGTAACACATCCATCACAATTATACTCATTTCTTAATAGTTCTGAAATGTACCACTGCATCATGCACATTAGGTGAGGTCCCCCCGAATACCCTCCCTTCTCTCATATCCCCTCTCCCTCCTATTCCCTTCTACTTTATGGACTATAGTTATGTTTTGTCATTTACATGATTAGTGTAGGCGGTTATATATTGATTTCATAAAGAAACTTTTTCTAAAAAGCAAATAAAATCATCCTCTTTGGTCTCATACACTTGATAAAGAAAGAGAACCATCTCAAGTAAGTAACTTTTATGCTGACCATACTATCTATTGAAATAATGTACCAATTACATTTTTAACATAATGTAATGGGCACACACTCGGGAAAACAGAACTTAATTCCAAGTGGCAAATGATAGCTAATCCTTCTCCCAGGAAACTGAAAAAGCATAAGAACTGCAAAAGAAAAGGTACTGAAGAATAGAATAGGAGGAAAGATTCCAAAAGTACAGAAGGTACTAAACACAAAATCAAACAAACAACAAAAATAACACCCAGTATTCTTAGATTGCATTTCATCTTTTACACTGAAAGTTTTTCTTTCTTTTTTTGAAACTTCCCATACCAAACTTTAATTAGCTTAAAATTAAGAAACTTTTTTCCCCAATAAAATGTTTTTTCATTGGTTATAAATTTGAAAGAAGAACAAAGTATACTCTTGACAAAAATCCATTTTAAAATCCATATGGAAAAAGCTGTTTTAAATTAAAAAAACTTTCAGTCCACATGGACAGGTATATATAAAGCAAAGCACAAACATTCAGGAGAAAAAGAGACAAAAGAAACACTACAACAATTAGCAAAGTTTTAAATTAATATAGTTGGTGCTATACCTGTAGATATTCCTGAAATTCTTCTCTCTTTGACTTTAAGAATTCATAGTTTTTGGGGCCAATAATCCTCTTAGAAGGAAGCTGAGCATCAGGAAATGTGCCTGAAATAAGTATGTACTTATAAGTTATTACTGTATTTTCCTACTATTTTTAAAACCTAATACAAACTCAGATTTACAACACTGCCTTGTAGAGATGTGACATTATTCTTTAAGTAATCTTCACAAAATCAGAGTTTCAAGACAGAATTCCAGACCAAAGAACTTGAGTCTACTGATATCCCAAACACTACTCTCAACAACTACTCTTTATTGACACAGACTTGTTAGCCTTCAATACTAGTAAAACAACTTTTAAAAGTTATATTATTTTAAAATTGGTAGGATTTTATAAGATAAAATCTTACTAAAGAAGATTGGGCTCAAACAATTCTCTTGACTCAGCCTTCCATGTAGCTAGGCCTACAGACACCCACCACAACACCTGGCTATTTTTAGAGATGAGATCTCGCTCTGGCTCAGGCTGATCTCAAACCTGTGAGCTCAGGCAATCCACCCGTCTCAGCCTCCCAGAGTGTTAGGATTATAGGTGTGTATACTCTTGACAAAAATTTGAGTTCTAGTTGTGTGTTGTGAATCCCTTTTATTTTAGAAAAGTTTTTTATTTTAAAAAACCAAATGACAGCTGGGAGCAGTGGCTCATGCCTGTAATCCCAGCACTTGGGTAGCCGAGGCAGGTGGAATGCCTGAGCTCACAGGTTCGAGACCAGCCTAAGCCACAGCAAGACCATGTCTCTAAACGAAAAACAAAAAACAACTGGGCATTGTGGTAGGCACCTGTAGTCCCAGCTTCTTGGGAGGCTAAGGCAAGAGGATCACTTGAATCCAAGAATTTGAGGTTGCTGTAAGCTAGGATGCCATGGTACTCTGTACTAGGGGTGACTAAGTAAGACTCTGTCTCAAAGAAAAAAACAAAAAAAAAAAAACCCCACACAAATGCAAAAACCACAGATAGGGGTGACTTTGAAAATCTGGCATCAAAAAAGAACAATCGCTCAATGCGGTGGCTCATGCCTGTAATCCCAGCACTCTGGGAGGCGAAGGCAAGTGGACAGCTTGAGCCCACACCTGAGCGAGAGCGAGACACTGTCTCTAAAAATAACTAGGTACCCAAAAAAATAAATAAATAAATAAATAACTAGGTACCTACAGTCCCAGCTACTTGGGAGGCTGAGGCAAGAAAATTACTGGAGCCAAGAGTTTGAGGGTGCTATGAGCTATAATACTACAACAGCACTATACCGAGGGTGTCAAAATGAAACTATCTCAAACAAACAAACAAACAAACAAACAAACAAATAAGAAAACAATATTGTTGGGAACCCAACCAACTTTGGTTGATGCAGAACTTTAAAGCATGGAGATGAACAATCTTCTCTTGGCTTCAAACAAAAGTTCAGATAAAGAACAAGACAAGGATGGTACTGTACCAGATTGGCAGAGAGAAAGAGAAAACTATTTGAAGTAAAAACACAAAGTCCAGACAAAAACTATGGAGTGGTGCCCTGCATTCTTGTTTTCCTATAACCATCACTTTATCACAGGCTTTGCTTCACAGCAGGTAAAGGTTTCTTGCCCTTCTCAATTCAGAATCAACCTGAATTTGGATTATGGGACACTCCACAGAACTTTCCTAAAATAAAAGGGATTCAGAACACACAAACAGAACTCATCAACCTATGTACAAAATGTCTGGAAATACTTCACTCTACCCCTGACATCAATTAAATAACTGACTAGAGAGGAACAGGAAGAACTAAAAAGACTGCTCTTTTTTCCCAATGGATTTTCCCTCAAAAAAAAACATTCAACCAAAAGTTTATTGCATATCAAAATCTAAAAACTAATCAAGACATGTGCCATAATGAAGAGCAAACTTGTTTACTAAAAAAGGTGGTAAAAGAACAAAGCAACTCTGATACGTCTGGTTTAAATTCTCTGCCACACCAAGGTAAAATTTAAATACAGTTAAAGAATAGGCATTTTTTTAATTTTAATTTAATTTTTAAAAATGCATGAATGTATATTATAAAATCTTTAAAAATATAGACAAGCAAAAATAAGAAGATAAAAATGATACACTTCTATCACCAATAAAAGGGTACACATTGTCACTGTTAAATTTCTTTGGTATGATTATTTTAAAAAATTAACTGGTATGACAGCTTCTAAAAAACTAATGCTAAAAGGTAATGTCTTATCCAAAATGAACAACATACCATGAAATTCTGTTAGTTTTGATTCAAGTACATAAAATTCAAGGTATCTTCTATAAACAGACCAATGTTCAGGCTCATGCCCAACTGTAAATTGAACAATTATAGATTAAGTAACAACTTTATAACCCAATACAAAAAGAATGAAGTATTTAAAACATTAAGATATACAAATACAAAGCTGGATATTATTCCACAGTCTTAGTAATTTATTAATTTTGGCATTGCCCATATTATATAATTCCATATAAATATGGAATTTATCCCATATTCCAATTACCTAGAAAAGACTGATAAATTTCACCTATTTATGAAGTTATCTCAAGAAAATATACCTTTTTTTTGGAGACAGAGTCTTAAGCTATTGCCCTGGGTAGAGTACTATGGCATCACAGCTCACAGCAACCTCAAACTCTTGAGCTTAAGCAATTCTCTTGCCTCAGCCTCCCAAGTAGCTGGGACTACAGGCGCCTGCCATAACACCCAGCTATTTTTCTTCTTTTTTTTTTTTCTGCAGTTGTCATTATTGTTTTACCTGGCCCAGGCCAGGTTTGAACCCACTGGCCTCCGTATATATGGCTGGCGCCCTATCCACTGAGCTACAGGTGCTGCCCAAGAAAATATACTTTTAATACAACAGAAAGAGAGGTGGCAGAAATTTTTAAGCATTGTGCAATTATGGTTATTTTTTTGAATGTCACCAAAATGATGTTTTCCATAAAAATGTATTATCGATGTTGGGTCTCTCAAGTATTTATCACATTGTCCTGGTCTAATACAGTATCAAATATGGAGCAGTGTGATCTAATAGAACTTTCTGCCATTATGAAAATGTTTTATCCATCTAAATTAATATAGTAACCACTAGTATCATGTTGCTACTAAACACTTGAAATGTGGCTAGTTGAAATTTTAATATAATTTGATTTAACCTTAATTACCACATGTGGCTAGTAGCTGTCAAGCTGGACGGCACAAGGTAATGGTTTAAAAGAATGAGTCTGGGCTCGGCGCCTGTGGCTCAAGCGGCTAAGGCGCCAGCCACATACACCTGAGCTTGCGGGTTCGAATCCAGCCTGGGCCCATCAAACAACAACAGTTGCAACAAAAAATAGCCTGGCATTGTAGCAGGTGCCTGTAGTCCCAGCTACTTGGGATATGGAGGGAGGAGAATTGCTTGAGCCCAAGACTTGGAGGTTGCTGTGAGCTGTGATGCCACGCACTCTACCCAGAGCAACAGCTTAAGACTCTGTCTCAAAAAAGAAAGAAAAGAAAGAAATAAAAGAGTGAGTTTGGACCCAGAGGACCTACCCCAGTCCCAGGGCCCTAGTCCCTAACCATGTGCTTTGAACAGGTTAAGTTCATTAGTTTGCATAGCTGTAAAATAATTGTACCTGCCACTATGATAATTCATGTATAACACTTCTGTACAGTGCACAGTAGAGCAAGCATGCCCCAGATGTTTAACTGCTCCTGTTAGTACCTCCTATCCCTCTAGTGCAGATGAGAGAGGGCACTGGATCGAGTCAGCCAACACCATAACCACCCCAAATATCATTTCTTTCTGCTCAGAAGAAACCACCTGACAGTCACAATCTATAAAGCAAACCATAGTTTTCTTATTACAACTGGTCTTAAACCTCTATGCTACATTGTTTTTCAAATCCTGAAATTGCTACTTTGCTAACACATAAAATCAGTCTAGTAAAAGATACACTTTTTCCTCCCTCAAAGGTCATGGTCTCCTAAGAGCATGTTATACTGACAGAAGTCTGCAACACCAGGGACAAAAATCTGACCTTTAGAGTACAAGTTTTCAGATTGTTTATAATTTTATGTTTATATTACCAAGCCACAAATTTTACTATAATTTACATTTAAATTATTAATGTCTTAAAGCATGAATATTAAAAATGGTTGTTCTAAAGGTGAAAATCAAAAGTAGCACTGCCTATAACCTGCACATAGCAAGACCTTGTCTAGTAAGCAGCTACAACAGGAAAATCACAGCTAGCTACTCTGGGTACTCTTCTGTCTCCATTCTGTTTTATGTTTTTGAAATAGGATCACAGTTTCTAGAAAAGGAAAAAAAAAAAATCAATCAGAAAACTTACTACCGTTTGAAAAATAAAAATGATTAGACCTTAACACTACCATTCAGTTACTCCTCTTAGAACCATTTCCTAACATTGTCAGTTTTTTCCTTCTTTCCTCACAGTTATGTCTTCTAAGCTTAACTTTATTTTTCTGCTTATCATTCCCAAAATGTACACAACTTTGATTGTGCTTTCCCCACTGAATGCCTGACCTCTTGGACAAAGCCCTGAGTCGTGACTATATATGCCACTACAGAAGCTGAATAACCTTTGTCTCCACCATAGTTCACATCTGAAATAACCAAAAGAAAAAAATACAGAAAAGCAAGAAGAAAACTTACAGAATTGTGTCTGACCACATTTTCACAGATTCTAATTAGTCCACAACAACAGGGATGGGGAAATGTTGTCTTAATTAAATTGCTGTATAGTCTTATCTGCATTAATGATAGGCAATTAAGTTAATGGCTAATGATGCTGGCAATAAAACCATTTTAAAAACATTACATAAAATGCCTTGCTGGACTTAAAGGTGTCTAACAAGTATCTACTCAACAAGTGTTGGGTTAATTAATTAATTAACTGCTAACACAGATTACCTACGAAATCCTACGTTTTCATTAATTTTTTGTTCTGGACATTTATCTGCTTAGATATATAGTCATATTTTGTGGTGGGCACTTTTGAAGAAAGGGACCCATAAACCTTCCTACCTGCTCTTCTATCGTTTCTTTCAACATCAATACAAAACACAGGAATTCTTTCCTTTTTTTCTTTCCGTTCAGAGGAGGGATCCTCAAAGAAATCTACATAAGGAATGCTGATTCTCCAGGCAGCCAAGTTCCGGGGAGTATTAGGTGTACTCACAGCTTCAACTGGAGAGTCATCTTCCATCACAACAATACCTTCTTCAATCTAGAAAAATATTAGCAGGATTAACTTAATATTTCCAGTACCTTTAAAACTACAGCATATGAAATACAACTTTACTATCAAATAATAAAATAATATCAATTTGATAACTTTTAAGATTTTGGAAATTAGGTAATAATGAATTTTCTACTGAAAAAGTAAAATGAAAAAAAAATTAACAAGTTACCAGCATCACATCCAAGTTTTATTATATGACCTATACATGATAATACAATAAAAAATCCTGAGAAAAAACATTTCAAGATTATGAAAAAAAATCAATACACAAATATAGAAAAACGTTCAATCTTAGTAAAAGAAAAAAATTAATGTACTTCTGCCTACTGTCTTTCACTTAAAAAAAGAAAAAAATTAATGTACTGATATTTTGCATTTAGAAACGTATAATTTTATAAATAATAACAGCTACTGACAAAAACTACAGATATGTAACACACTGCTGGTTACAAGGTACGCTGGCACAACTCTTTTGGAAAAGTGTTTTGGCAATACGTATCTATGATGAGCCATAAAACAGTTTTCAATAAGTAATTGTATTTCTGAGGTTTATTATAGTCAAAATGTTCACTCTAAAATTTTTTTTCAAACTTTGAAAAAGTCTCAAGTATAAAATATATTCACTGCAGCATTAAATAGTATAAAATTGGGAAAAGGTCTGAAAGGAACCCATCTCTATAGAATTGTTTTTTTCATTTCCTCATTTCTAAAGTTTTAGCAACATAAAATGCTTGAAACACTAAGTATTATTTTAAAAACAATTATTTTTAAAAAGAAAACTGTATGTTCTAGAAATATACACACTACACTGGAAAAAATGACTCTAATTCTTTAAGTTGGAAGAGACTCTTTGACCCTGACATATTATAAAAACCTAGACATCTCTTATTCATGTTATAGCAGCCAAAATATTATAGATAAAACACAATCATCTTTAACACTTCTTTTTTTAAGTCAACGAGTCACTCTGTAGCACTTAAGAGAATTCTAAATAGTCTAGTCAGAGCACAATAGTAGTGAGAAGGAATTCATTTCCAGAATTCTAACATCCTACCTTCAGTCTCAGTTCTTTCTTCCTACCCGATACCTACCCTACCTCTCTTCTAAGAAAAAATCCCTTCCTCCTCCCACAAAGCCCCTACTGCTTTCCAATCATAATCCCAAATAAGACTGGTTAATGAATTTAGGAGGACTTTTGCTTCCTTTTTTTTTTTTTTTGAGATAGAGTGTCACTCTGTCACTCAGGGTACAGTGCTGTGGCATCACAGCTCATAGCAACCTCAACTCCTGTGCTCAAGAGATCCTCCTGCCTCAGCCTCCTAAGTAGCTAGGACTACAGGCACTTGTCACAACAAACCAGCTAGTTTTTCTATTTTTAGTAGAGAAGAAGTCTCGCTCTTGCTCAGGCTGGTCTCTAACTCCTGAGCTAAAGTGATCCACCCACCTTGGCCTTCCAACGTGCTGGGATTACAGGTATAAGCCACTTTGCCCCACCTGTAAATCAGTTCTGAACTAGGACATGAATACATTTTTAGACAGAAGAAGCCAATGTGATTATTGGGCCAGAATTCATATGTTGATTTAATCCAAATTTGCATTCACATTTACCGCGTTTCCCTGAAAATAAGACACTATCTTATATTTATTTTTTCTCAAGAGACACACTAGGGCTTATTTTCAGGGGATGTCTTCCTCTCTGTGCTGAAATGTACAGAGGTCTTATTATCAGGGTAGGGCTTATCACTAGGTCTTATTATCAGGGTAGGGCTTATATTTAACAAATGCACAGAAATCCTGCTAGGGCTTATTTTGGGGGTAGGTCTTATTTTCAGGGAAACACGGTATAAGAATCAAAGGTACTGTAACACCACACAGTGCCTACAGCACTTACTATGCACTAGGCACTATTTTCAGAGCTTCACACATATTGTTTAATTCTCCTCACAAAGTGCCTCTATAAAGACAGATACCATTATCTCCATCTCACTGTGAAAAGATGAAATCAAATAAAGCTTCTTGAACAAGTTCGCAGAGCAAGTAGGCACTGCTGATAATGATCACAAGGTTTCTGAAAGTTTTCCACATCCCAGTACAGGATCCCAAACCACTTTAGCCCTGGCAGTGAGACTGGCAACTCTTTCCCCTCAACTTCCTAATGGACAAAGAGCATCTACAAGGTCCCACAGTTTAACAAAAAGTACTTGAAACCCTAAATATTGTTTTAAACAATATTTTATTTATTTATTTTTGAGACAGAGCCTCAAGCTGCCCTCCCTGGTTAGAGTGCTGTGGCATCACAGCTCACAGCAACCTCCAACTCCTGGGCTCAAGCGATTCTCCTGTCTCCGCCTCCCAAGTAGGTGGGGCCACAATGCCTGGCTATTTTTTGGTTGCAGCCATCATTGTTGTTTGGCGGGCCCCAGCTGGATTTGAACCCGCCAGCTCAGGTCTATGTGTCTGGCACTTTAGCTACCTAAGCCACAGGCGCCAAGCCATTAAACAATATTTTAAATATTGGGGATATCCTCAGGGCCTTCTAAACTCCAGGTGGCTCCATCTTAGTTATCTGACTGCTCCTGCCTTCTCTTTTGAGAGTTTGGGTTACATATTAGTGCGCCTGCTTCTCCTACTTTCTGTTGTTGCTATCTTTACTTCTGGTCAAGAATTTCCTTCTTCCTTGGGCCACTACAAAACAGAACTAACACTTTCAGCTTTTTAAAGCTACCTTGCTACTCCTAAAGGAAAAGTATAGCTTATATTTCAAGAAACAAGGAAGACAAAAAATAAGTAGTACATCGTCCCCTACAAAAATCATGTTCTAAAAGTTCACAATTACATGAGTAAATAAGTACTTTCGTTGTAATATTAATTGGGGAGAAAGCAGGAAAACAAGTTGTATATATAATATAATATAATCTATAGGGGTAAGAAAGATAACTTTAAAAAATGAAAGTCACCAAACTATTAACAGAAGTGGTTACTGGGTAATAGGATTATGAGTGATATTTAAAATTTTTGTCCACTTTTCCATATTATTAAAATATAAGACTATAATAATATGCCTAAAATTAGAAAAAAAGCATTATTTTAGAAAAGACTTCTTTCTTTTTTTTTTTTTTTTTGAGACAGAGTCTTACTATATCTCCCCCTTGGAAGAGTGCCACGGTGTCACAGCCCACAGCAACCTCAAACTCTTGGGCTTAAGTGATTCTCTTGCCTCAGCCTCCAAGTAGCTGGGACTTCAGGCACCCGCCACAACACCCAGCTATTTTTCTGCTGTAGTTATCGTTGTTTATCCCATCCAGCGAACCCGCCAGCCTCAGTATACGTGGCTGGCGTTGCAACCACTGTGCCACAGGCGAGGAGCCAAGACTCCTTTCTTTGATCTACTCTTTCTTCTATCCACACTTCTAATGAAAAATAAGGGAACAAAAAAAAGAAAAATCTTGTATTCTGATTATCGAAAAAGGGTTTAAATAGGTTTTCTTCCATTTAAATTATTATGAAGACTTGGTGAACCTCCTCAATAATTTTTCAATGCATGAGGACAGAAGAGAAAGGAAGAGGAAAAAGGGATCTGTTCACTCTTTCCTCCCTACCTCTCCTTCTACTTGGCTACTGTCAATCCAATCTGTATTATTTATTCCTTTTATATCCAGATTAGTGAATTACTTAACAGTAAGGTCTATGTCTTAATCATCTTTTTATCCCCAGAGTCCAGGGTTATTAAAAGGTAAAATAAGGATCCAAAATCTCTGTTCAACAAGATTTATTTAACAAATGAAAAGTACAAACAAGACATTATTTGCCTTTATGAGACTCATTTTCTTACAGGGAAGACAGGGCACTCTACCAAAGGCTACAAAGTAAAACTGTCTCAAAAAAGTCCCAAAACATACCAAATACATGATGATACATGCCTTAACATACCTCTCATATGACATAACAGGGGCACAAACAGAGGAAATGTTCAGTTCTATTTGGGACTCAGGTCTTTGGGGGAACAGCTGAGTTTCAAAAATATAACTTTTTTAGGTAAATAAGGGAAAGAAAGGCATTTCAAGCAGGACAAAATGTGCAAAGGCACAGAGAAATAAAACAGCACAGTAATTGAAATGTGTGTATAAATTACTGGAGACTTTGTTAAAATGCAAACTGATTCAGTAAGTCTACGATGGGGCCTGAGATGCTGTAGTAATACAAGTTCCCAGGTAAAGCCAATGCTGCTGGCCCACAGACCACAGCCTAAGTAGCAGGTGCTGGGGCCCCTGTTAATAATGCTGTATACAGGACACATGTATTGGGACAACAGTAGGACATGCAGTCTCACCAAAGGACAGTAAATTGTTTATTACAAGTATCTCAGCTTGGCTCGGCGCCTATGGCTCAAGTGGCTAAGGTGCCGGCTACATACACCTAAGGTGGCAGGTTCAAATCCAGCCTAGGCGCACAAAATAACAACGGCCCCTGAAACCAAAAAAAAAAAAAAAAAAAAAAAAACAGGCCAGGTGTTGTGGCGAGTGCCTGTGGTCCCAGCTACTTGGGAGGCTGAGACAGGAGACTCGCTTAAGCCTAGGAGTTGGAGGTAGCCGTGAGTGGAGGTAGCTGTGAGCTGTGATGCCACAGCACTCTACCCAGGGGGACAGCTTGAGGCTCTGTCTCAAAAAAAAAAAAAAAGTATGTCAGCTTAACAGGGACACTCTACCTTAATAAGCAATAATGACGTACTCAGGAATTTCAAGATTAGCACCATGAAACCATGACAACTAATGAAAGAATGAGAAAGATTAAGGAAGTCTGAAACAAGCAGATAAAATGGAAAAACAAGCATATTTAATTTTTTATGCTATAGTAAATCTCAAGTTATACATGAATCAAAATGAATAATTTTTACTTACAAAATCATCTTCACCTTCTGCTAAACCGTAATTAGGTAACATAGCTCCCTCCATTGTCGTACTCTTAAACACTCCCTTAATTTTGCTCCCTATTCTGCTGATTCCAAATGATTCTCCTCTTTTCTGTGTGCTCCTAAATATTAAACAGAAATGTATCAAGCACACAACCAATTATCACAACAGTCCAGTTTACTATAAAAAACCATAAAAAAAAATGGTTTTGAAAATGGTAAACAGTATAGCTAACATAACTTTTGGAGTTTTCAAACACAGATTAAATATCAACATCTCAGAAGCCAAAAAAAAGCATTTCATCTTTAAATTTGGGGAATAAATACATGAAACAATATTTATTAATAAATATTTGAATTTACCTACTATAAACTTTAAAACATTAACTGACCTAAAATTTTTAAAAGGCAAAAGCCCCCTAGTGGTATAAAGGCCTTACTGCCATACATATTTTGAAATGCGTGTAACATAGAAAAACTGAGTTAAGAACTGTTCAAAACAGAACGTCTATTTAGAAAAACTATACAGCTAAAATAACATAATATAAAAATATACACATAAAACCATGAGCTTCTCAGTACTTGATTTTCAGATGAAACTAACAAAAAACATTTTGCTCTCTATAACTGACAAAAGAAAAATTCAACTTTATAATACTCAAAAGAGGAACAAGAATAAAATACATCTTATTTAACTTCAAGGTAATAAAAAAAAGATAAAATGCCAAAGGCAAGGGTTGACAATGAATGTAAGGATAAAAGCAAATGTTGTACAAGGAAACAGCTTACTGTGTCTTAAATATTAAATATCAGTAATTTTTTAAAAAAGTGAATTACTATAATCCCAGCTATTAGGGAGGCTGAGGCAAGAGAATCACCTAAGCCCAAGAGCTGGAGGTTGCTGTGAGCTATGATGCCACAGTACTCTACCGAGGGCAACAAAGTAAGACTCTCTAAAAAAAAAAAAAAAAAAAAAGTGAATTTCTAAAAGCAGAAACAGCTAAAAACAACAAAATTAAAAGTAACAAAAATGTCCTTCATTAGAGGCTATTGCCTTATGTTTCAGCAAATAAAACTATAAAATTTATCCAATTTAAAATTCACGTTCATTATGATACTACTCTTATAAGATTCTGTAGTAATACAAGCTCTCAGGCAAGCCAATGCTGCAGGTCCACAGACCAGTCTGCATAGAAGGGGGCCAACACATTATAACCTTGTTGTATACCTGTGTTTTGAATGCTTTACTTAATATATAGCTATTATTCCTACAAGCAAAATTTAAGTTATCTACTGACATAATACAAATACAGAAATGAAACTAAACTGATCAAGTTTCAAATATACCAACTATATAATGATGTGTATTTTACATATGTCCGAGAAACACATCAAACTTACTTTAAAACTGGAAAAACACTAAGTAGTTAAGTAGCAAAAAGGGATTTAAAATACCTTATATTTACCTAAACAACAGAAAAATTATTTTTAAATCCACAATTGTAGACACAGTTCTGACAGAAGAAATGTTTCCAAAGACAAGTATAAAAATATCATTAACATCTCTAGAACCAAGAAAGATTATCACAGTCTCTAGAATACAGAGATTACAAAACAATTAAAGTTTCTAAAATATAAGATTTTATTTTATTTATTATTTTTTTTTAGAGACAGAGTCTCACTTTGTCACCCTCGGTAGAGTGCCATAGCGTCACAGCTCACAGCAACCTCTAGCTCTTGGGCTTAGGTGATTCTCTTGCCTCAGCCTCCCAAGTAGCTGGGACTACAGGCGCCCGCCACAACGCCCAGCTATATTTTGTTGCAGTTTGGGCGGGGTCAGGTTTGAACCTGCCACCCTCAGTATATGGGACTGGCGCCCTACTCACTGACCCATAGGCACCACACTATAACATCTTAAAAACATCTCATTTGCGATTATGCCCAGAAATACAGAATCATTATAATGCTTAAGAAAAAAAAAGCTCTCCAAACATAAAAAACCTAAAAATAACTTTGCAAAACCAACAACAAATATGAGTCAATAGCCTTGAAAAGATACCAGCAAAATACACAATGAAAACATCTTCAAAGTATAAGGACATCCTTATTTTATGATAAACTATATCACACTATTTCAAAAAGGAAATATCAAGAATCAAAGCAGAGATTTACTCTAAAAGGTCATCCTAAGTAACTGATATGAAGGGAGTAAAAACACAATAGTGCTCTGTTTTTCCCTTTCTAGTTATAATTAGATTGTCTGGAATGTACTTTCTGGATTTAAACAGATAATACTGAAAAGAATCACATGCTGAAGACTTACCGAAAATCATCCAAACTTAGGCTACCTCTGCAATAACAGATATGTGAAATTATATAAGAAGGGGAAAGAAAACCCAAGTATTAAACAAATTTCACTTTAGAGCACAAAATTTAAAAGCTTTACAAGTTACACAGGCTAGCATTCATCTTTGTAAAGGGAAGAAATCCTTAGGAATAACATGATAAAGGTAAGGAAAATCCAAGCACACAATAGTTTTTGTGTTTGTGCGTATGAAGTCTACATTATTAAAAATGTTCTTCAAAATTAAAACAATCAGGAAATAATTCTGTCATTTTTGTCTTTAGTCATATCATTTGACACAGTGGAAAGTATGAAAGAGACTAAGCCACTAAAACTTTAGCATAAAAAACAAACCTGTATTTTCCAATATGGAATTCAGGTTCATGTTAGACATAATCATCTCACACTTCACCCTTTTTGGGGGGTTTTTAGGGTTTTTTGTTTGTGTTTTATTGTTTTCTGAGACACGGTCTCACTCTGTTGCCCAGGCTAGAATGCAGTGGTGCCATCACAGCTCACTGCAATTTCCAACTCGTAGGCTCAAGCAATCTTCCTGTCACAGCCTCCTTAGAATCTGGGACTACAGGCACACACCACCATACCCAGCTACTTTTTGCATTTTTCTGTAGAGACAGGTGTTTGTTCTTGCTTTGACTGGTCCTCAAACTCCTTATCTCAAGCAATCTTCCCACCTCAGCTACCCACAGTGCTAAGTTTTACAGGCAAGAGCCACTGTGCCTGGCCTATGATTTACATATTAAGAACTGTGTTTTAAACTAAAAAGCAAAGTTAACAAAAGATCCCTAAATATTAAAATACAAAAGTTATGCTTTGGGTATAAAATGAAACAGACAAGACAAACAATATGTATTAAAATTTTACTTTTAAAATATAAACAAAATGGGCAGTGCCTGTGGCTCAGTGAGTAGGGTGCCGGTCCCATATGCCGAGGGTGGTGGGTTCAAACCCGGCTCCGGCCAAACTACAATAACGACAAAGAAAAAAATAGCTGGGTGTTGTGGTGGGTGCCTGTAGTCCCAATTACCCGGGAGGCTGAGGCAAGAGAATCGCCTAATCCCAGGAGTTGGAGGTTGCTATGAACTGTGACGCCATAGCACTCTACCGAGGGCCATAAAGTGAGACTCTCTCTCTTAAAAAAAAAAAAAAAGTATATATATAAGCAAAATGTAGATATAAAACATATGAATAAATATTTTATATATCTTAAGTCATCTGACAGCAAAATACCAAAGCTACTCTAAAATTCCAATGAAAGAGTGTTATGAAACTCATTTACTTATTCTATACAGGTAAATGAATCATTCACTAACCCACAAGCAAAGTTTTGACAAGACTGATCATGTTGGCTCGGTGCCTGTGGCTCAATCGGCTAAGGCGCCAGCCACTTACATCTAAGGTGGCGGGTTCAAATCCCCAGCCTGGGCCCTCCAAACAACAATGATGGCTGCAACCAAAAAATGGCCAGGCGTTGTGGCGGGCGCCTGTGGTCCCAGCTACTTGGGAGGCGGAGGCAGGAGACTCGCTTGAGCCCAGGAGTTGGAGGTTGCTATGAGCTG
>CAUYQV010167111.1:0-30132 GCA_963574575.1 Galagoides demidoff
GGTGAAAGCTATATTAATTAGTTTGATGTAAGCACTCCAAATTGCATAAAAAATCAACACATTGTACCCCACAAATGCATAAATATATTCATGATCTACGTGTATATGACTTAACAAAGGGGAGAAAAACAAACAAACAAAAAAAAATGATATTCCATGAAAAAAAAAAGACAGAGGGGTGGAGCCTGTGGCTGAAAGGAGTAAGGCACCGGCCCATATGCTGGAGGTGGCCGGTTCAAACCTAGCCCCTGGCAAAAACTGCAAAAAAAAAAAAAAAAGAAAAAGAAAAGAAAAGAAAAGAAAAGAAAAAGAGTAGCAAAAATTAGAGTCTTATTCCTTTGGCAGAATGCTCAGAACACTCTTCTCAGGGTTTGCCCATAACCTAGGCTTCTTCTCCAAGATTTATGGCCTGATTCTTTTCAGCTTCAGTCAGACACAACTTCACAGCTGCAATTGACTCAGTCCTTACACAGAGTTGACACTGTTTCTTGTGGGCTTCGAAGACAGTAAATGGTTCTCTCCTGAGAGCGGGTTATGCTTGGCACCTATGCAGCCTCATTACACAACCAATTAAACTGCTATTACTTGAAAGGAATCAATGGCAGTTCAAGGTCTGTCTGAGTACACTCTGCATGTCCACACTGACATGTATCACAGTCTTACAGTCAAGGAGTTCCCAACCACTGCAAGGGGAAGATGTAAATAGATTCTTTCACTTTCTCTAAGGGTGAGTCCCAGAAGATCTTACTCATTAGATAACTTTAATCTTTCAGAATAAAAAGGAGTTCAGGAAACTCTTTAAACAGTGGGAAGTTCAAGTTTTTTGTTCTAGTACTTCCATCTGGACACAGGCACCTTAGTTCCTCAGTGTCTGTCTGCTCCAAAGGGAGGTCCCTGGGTGTTGAGTGCAGTAAGCCAGAGTCCGGGTTTTCCCCATAGAATAGCTCCAGTCCTCTTGTAAATACAATTTTCAGAAACTAATTTAGCTTGTTCCACTTAAATGAATTGGGAAATAACCCAACAGACGCCCTGATGTATGGGACAGAGGGATATGTGCCAGTTCTACCACTGCATCAGGAGCAGCCACGCCGGGCCTTTTACTTTCAGCAAGAAAATGTTGACTTTCTGAACGCAACACACTTTTCCATCTACTTACTGTGTTATTTAAATAAATTGCTTTGCTCTTGAGGGACCTTATACTCTTTGGCTCGGTGAGAAGCTGGTAGATTGGAGTCGGGAGGAGCTGTCAATGTGGAATCTAATAGAGTTTCGACGTGGGAATATTAGGGGTCAGGAGCAACCTCACATTAGTTATCACATCTTGTCATTAGATGACATGGATATTACTATAAAGAGTAAATCTGTGGGGAGTGCCAAGATGAAAGCTATAAATTGGCTAGAAGAAGTAGGAGATTTCAATGTGAAAGCAAGTGCTTCTATTCAAGATGTGAATCCCAAGCTGCTCTACAGACCACTCAGGCTTCCTGCTCTATCCTGACCTCATATCACTTTTTACTCTTTGAAATACTGTCAAGTTTAGATTATTCATTGCCCTCAGCTGACAACGGTTCAGCTCTAGCAGAATAATTTTAATGCTGGCCTAAACAAACTTAATTAGGGAAGCTTTCCTGTGGCCAAAAAATCACCTAGTACATTCCAAAGCCAAATATAAAGAGCACATGGATTTCCCTTTGTTAGTTATCTATCATTTATATTACTGCTTTCCTGGCATGCAGGACAAGGCACATAGGAGCTTATTATCCTGGCTTCCCCACTGACCAGCTGCGTGACCTTGGCTGAATTAGTTAACTTCTCTGAACAGTAATGGTACTTAATGAAGTACCATTAATGAAGCAATGCATTTGGAATGGCTAGTGCAGTGCCCAGCACACAGTGAGCACTAAATGAATTAAAGTTGTTTAATGATAACAGTAACACCCATTTAAGGCAAATATGTAGTGAATTGGATGTGTGTGAACTTGAGGGGTGATTCATTTTATTTGTCGTGATTAAAGGCACTTTGAAAAGGAAAGCATAAATGTGAGGACAGAGGGGGTAAATAAAGAAATATATATCTGACATGTCTTTATTTTTTGGGGGGGGATCTGAGGGTTTCATAACTGATATTTTTAAATGAAGTTAGAATGAGAAACTCAAGGCTGTGAAGAATTTCTGTGTTTTGTCACCCATAACTTCTTAGCATCTCTTTTACTATTGGTAACAGTACATATTTTTCAACACAGCAAACGCTGGTACCCAGGGGTTAATCATCACTGAGGCATGGCAGCATCTCATTTCTCTCTGATCCATCACTTTTTTGATGGACAAATCAGAAGAGTTGGCACCTGGATATCTGCTAAAAACGCAGTCTTTCAGCCCCCAACCTCAGAGATTTGGGCTCAGGAGGATTGGAATGGGGCCCAGGAATCGTAAGTATGACGGATAATTAAAATGCTAAGGGTCCAAGAATCAGACTTTGCAAACCATGGGTTAGTAAGACTCAGCCTTTCCCTACCTCAGTCCATCCCTGTCCAACCAATGCTGCCTAAATCACTGTGAGCTCCGAAATCTGTTAGTATCCTTTAAGTTGGCATGGAATTAGAGTGTCAGTACACCTCTGCTCATTTCCTGCAGAGTAGGGACGCGTCCTTAAGCAAGATTTGCCCTCTCCTCCTGACATGGTCCCCCCAGCGCCCTGCAGCATTACCATAATTATCACCCAACTTCTGATTAGATACAAACATGACAGCAGCAATCATGTTTCATCTTCAACTTGTAATTGGATGCAATATGGTGATTATGCATCCTGATCGAAGGGCATTTCCATGGGATAATAAGTGCTCACAATAGCAATCTCCTTGGGATGTTTTTGCTTTTGCCTTATGGCTGCAAGTACTTTCTCCGCTTCCCTTCCCCCAAAGGGAGAGCATGACTTCAGCATCTGCTGCTGTTTTTGCCTTGATTTTCTCATCACACACACATATGTACGCACATTTGGTGCATCTGTTTTTAATTCTCTGTCTCTCATGGCTAGTCCTCCTTCTTGGGCACTCTCCTTCCTCCAACAATCCCTCTAATCCTCCCAGTTACATAGAATGGAATTGAGAGAAAAATGATCTGTGAATTATTTCTCTAGAAGACTAATTTTTCCTTTCCTTCATCAATACGTAGCATCTCTTTTCCTTTTTGTCCTTTTCTTCGTGGTTTCTTCTCCTCATTAACAGAATCAGGTCTATGGATCTTTCCCTCCCTCCTGCTCTTCCTCCCTTCCTCGTCCTCCTCTCTCTCTCTCCTCACCTTTCCTATCTGTAAATGGGGAGATGGGTGAGGTGTGAACCTTGGAAAATTATCTCAGAAATCTGAGCCTAAGGTTATTTGTAAGACAGGAATCATTGTGCTTATGCTATTTGGTACTTTGTAGCATATTATTTGAAAGAACAAATTATACATATGAAAGTGCCAGAGTGAGTACTTGATACATGCTAGTTATTGTTTTAATACCTATCAAAGTAAGGGTTTCTTTTGGTTTTGTTTTGTTTCAATGAGATAACGTGTAAATAGCTTAGAACACAGCCTAGGTGCCAGGTGCTTACGCCTATAATCCTAGCACTCTGTGAGGCTGATCTGGGTGGATTGATTGAGCTCAGGAGACCAGCCTGAGCTCAAAAGTGAGACCTTGTCTCTAAAAATAATAAAAAAAAAATAGCCAGGTATCGTGGTGGGCACCTGCAGTCCCAGCTACTCAGGAGGCTGAAGCCAGAGGATTGCTGGAGCCCAAGAATTTGAGGTTGCTGTGAACTATGACGCCACAACACTCTACCCACTGAGAATCTGTCTTGGTGACTGAGATTCTGTCTCAAAAAAAAAAAAAAGAAGAAAGAAAGAAAGAAAGAGAAAAGAACACAGTCTAGGTAGACACTCTCTTTTCATTTGCTTTTTTTGAAAAATAGGATGTATAATGGGAAGGAGAAAGAAACACCATTGGATCTAAAACCAAGGAGTTCTCCTCATAATCAGGACATCCTGCATTAACACAGTCAAATTGTCAAATATTTCCAGTGTTCCTGATCTAATTGGTGCAATAGACAACACTTCCCCCTCCTCCTTAGAGGGTGCTGTGTCTCCCTCACTTTGTGGCATAGGCCCCCTGCTGGCAACTTTGACATTATGTTCTAAGACAGCTTCTGTGTGTGCTGCTTCAGGGCTGGTGATGGTTGACACAAAGGTTATCTTTGGAAGTCATTGTCTACCCTCTACCACTTCATTTTCTCATCCTTGCCTCTCTTTAGATTCTGCGTAATCCTCTTGGTGGTATTCAAAGCTGGAGAAGATGCTATTCCTAGTGCTATATTCTCATGCCATCTACCATGTGTTTTATTGAGTTTTATGTTTTAGCTTACTCTCCTCTAATTGAAAAAACCATGTCATATCTGAGTTTGGAGGACATTAAAATCCATAGGTCCAAGCCACTCATTTTAAAGTTGAGGGAATTAAGATTCAGAGATGTCAGCTTATTTGTTCAGAGCCAGGCAGGGGATTCATGACATAGCTGGGGCTAGAGGCCAAGTCCCTGACATCTGTTCAAGTATTTAGCCCTCCAAAGCAGTTTTTGTAGATCCTTTTATTTATTAAGCCATGAGTTACAAAAAATTCTACTCCGTTTATCTATTACAAACCTCTCATTTTATTTTTTTTCTATTGTTTTTGGTTCTGCCACTGTTAGGGATTGAACTGTGTCCCTCAAAAATGATATGTTGAAATGACAACTTCTAGTACTTAAGAGAACGGCCTTAAATAGGGTATTTAAAGAGATAATCAGGTTAAAATGAGGTCCTTATGATTTATATTCTTATAAAAAGGGGAAATAGAATCCGTAAGATTATTTTATTGTATTGTTGATTGTGCTTATTCTGAGATTGAGAAAGTTTTTGAGGACTATGTTTTGGTTGGTGCTGTGTAGGGCAGATATGCTGGCCAACAGTGTTCCTCCAGGCAGTT
The DNA here is from genome assembly GCA_963574575.1 of Galagoides demidoff. Classification (NCBI taxonomy): domain Eukaryota; kingdom Metazoa; phylum Chordata; class Mammalia; order Primates; family Galagidae; genus Galagoides; species Galagoides demidoff. Next base: position 4,999 of record CAUYQV010167111.1, read on the forward strand.
ACAGGTTTTGAGAACTGTTATAAGTTCTCTACTTGTGTGGCACTCTTGAGATACACCTTTGTTACGTGATCTTGCCTTCCAGATGATGCATCTGGACCCCCCTAACATATGGTCCATGTATCATTGTCTTGGTGATACAACTCTCAGTGCAGTCTCACAGGACAGTGACAGGATTCAGGGCTGATTTTTTTCCTTTGCTGATCATCAAAGCCAAGAGATTCATACTAATAACTACCATTTTCTCCTTCTTGGCACTGGTATTGTTGTGAAGAATTGTCAATACACATACAATGCTAATCTACATTGGGTAATACCTAGATCAGACTTCCTGATAGATGCTTGGCATGTTTCATAAACAGAGATCTTTGCTTTTAATCCTCTTGATGGTGTTTTCCCAGCACTGTGTTTGGAGTTCTACTGAAAGTGGTATGGCTAACAGTGTACCACAAAGCCTGCACTGAGGTTAGGGAGAAGAAACAAGGGCTATCTAGCTATGACTATAGAAATTGATAACGAAAATTGGTATAACTTTACAGAGAGGCATCATTAAGAGATACTGTGTGGAAGAATGAAAATAGCATGGGCTTGGGCATCACCCAGACTGAAGATTGAATTGTATGATTTTAGAAATATGACTTAAATTCACTGAGCCTCAGATTTGAAAACATGAAAAATTCCAAACATTCCAAATGTAAAAAAGAATAATATAGCAAACATAAATGCTTTCACCATCAAGTTTAAAAATAGTTATGTATGAAAAATACAGCTGTAGCCTTGTGTATATCCTTCCCCACGCACATTGCCTCACTTCTCCCTCCCTGACACTCTCCTCAGTCCCACTACACACACTCAAAGCAATTAATACTGAAAACTCTAAAAGCCTCAGACATATAGAAAATAAATTGCTTCTGAAATGGCAAAAGTTGGCAGAGACTCTTATTGCAGAGTTAATTAATATATCTGGCAAAAGAATAGCAAAAGTTCTTGTTTAGGGAGGTCATGAATGGTATGTCTACTTTAAAAATATAAATTACAATCTGCCAGAAAAATAAGATTTGTAGATTGCATGGTTTTCCAAACAAGGCCAAATTAGTTAGTCTCTGTAATGAGTGCTCAGCACACATGGCTCTATGTGGGTGTGATGGTTAATTTTGTGAATCAGCTTAGCTGGATCATTATGCCCAGGTATTTGGTCAAACACCAGTCCAGTTAGTTCTGTGGAGGCGTTTTTGAATGAGATTAACATTTAAATTGTTGAACTTTGAGTAAAGCAGGTAATCCTCTATAATGTGGGTGGTTCTCATCCAATCAATCCGAAAAGAACAAAGACTATCCTCCCCTGAGCAAGACTTGAGATGCATAATCACCTCTTTCCTGGGTTTTCAGCCTGATGTCTGTCCTGCTGGCCAGCCTCCACAAGATGTGTGAGCCATTTCCTTATACTAAACAAATCTCTCTCTTTTTCTTTCTCTCTCTACCTGTATGTATACATATCCTGTTCCTTCTGTTTTAGAACTCTGACTAATAAAGTGATTATGCAGCCTCTGTTTTGTTTTCCAAAGGAGGAAATGGTGGGTATATTCTAATCCTCTTGTTCATAACCTATTTTTCCAATATATATGCACAGCTATACATACCTTTCTCCTTAGGTCACGTTTCAGTGCAAAAACTCTCCATGGCTCCCTCTGCCCAAGTAAGAATGCCTTGGCCTGGCATTCCAAGCTGTCCAGTTTTCTTGTCCACTCAGTCCTTACACTCCCGTGTTCCAAATAAATGGTATCAAAGACCTCTACCTGTGTTTCATTTGCTTTGGAAAATGAAATATGAAAAATGTTTCTAGGTGGAGGCATTTAATTATTGGTCCTCAACTCTCCAGTGCTTTCTTTCTTTGCTTTGTCAAATGGGGAAATGCTCATTAATAATAGAGGTGCAATGCTGAGCCATCAAACAGGGGACAGCTGCTTTAGATAGTCACCCAAGCCTGCAGTGAACTATGTGGGAAAGAAAGAAACCCATGCTGTTCTAGCCCACTGATATCTTGAAATTGGTATTGCAGCATAACATGGTCAGTCTTGATTTATACGCCCCCAAAAGTGACAGCAGAGTGTCCCTTAATTTAATACTTGGTAGTGTCTTTGAGGACACAGTATGACAAGTGAGCATAAAGTTAATGTGACTGATTTTTAACAACTTTCTAGAATTTATAATCCCTGAAATTAATGTTCTTGTCTTCAAAGTAGTCACTGTGGGATTATATAATAATTTAAATGATGTACAAAACACTTAGGAAATTCCTTTTACAACCCAGCCTCGAAATTTATTAATTTAGTCATTTGCTATGTGCCAGGCACTGGGGATACAGAGATGAAAAGCTGTGTCCTCTTCCCTTCAGGAGCTCACAGTGGTGTAGTAGGAAATGTGTAAGTGATCTAAAGTGTCGCAATGTATGGCACAGCCATCAGTGTGGTGTTGGGAGGGGGTCAGTTCTACCACAAAGACTCAGGAAAGGCTTCATAGAGAAGAGGTGACTAGTTGTTCACTAGATAGATTGCGGTGGAGGTGAGGGTATTTCCAGGCAGAGCAACAAACAGGACCGCAGGCTTGGAGGTTTGAACAGCCTTACACACTTGGATAAGTGCAAATGCTTCTGTATGTCCACGGCCTAGTGTGAAATATGAGGCTGGAAAGGCAGAGAGAGGCAGATTGTGGAGGGCCTTCTATGTCACACTGAGGAGTTTGTACTTTATTCTGTAAAAGAGGGAGAACCAATGATGGCTTTTAAGCAGGGGAGCCACATAATTTTTTTTTTTTAAATTTTGGATAGCAACAGGAAAATACAATTAACACTGTGATGGGGAAACACTTTATTTTGAGACACAGTCCCATTCTGTCAGCCTGGATAGAGTACAGTGGCATCATTGTAGCTCATAGCAGCCTCAGACTCCTGGGTTCAAGTGATTCTCCTGCCTCAGCCTCCCAAGTAGCTGGGACTATGGGTGCATGCCACAACATCTGGCTAATTTTTCTACATTTTGTAGAGACAAAGGCTTGCTCAGGTTGGTCTTGAACTCCTGGCCTTAAGCAATCCTCCTGCCTTGCCCTACCAAACTGCTAGGATTACAGGTATTCCTGGCAAAAAACATTGTTATATATAGTCTCACTGTCTTCTAAGAACTGTGAATTCCAGTCACTAGAGAATTCTTTATTGATGGAGTGAATGTGCTTGATGACAGTTTGGCGCTGGTTGAAGAGAATAAAATGCTCTGCAGAAAGGGGGTGTAAGAGAGAAATTAGGTCACCAGTGAGGAAAGGAAAGAAGAAATGGAAAGGGAAGGAGGGTGACTGAGAATTCAAGACAAAGATGTCTATTGGGAATTTTGCTTTAAAGCATTTGCTATTTGGGGTACTGTATAAAACCTCTTTTCTCTACAGAATTGCCAGCAGAATCAGCATTGCTTACCTGTACATTGTTCAGGGAATTCAGAATTTAGAGACCCAGTAAAGTGTTGATCATTACTTCAAGGTTAGTATGGGGCAAAAAAAAGGGACTGCACTTACAGACAAGCAACTGCTGGGCTATATATTTTGGACTTTGGTTTGCTGTTGTCACTAGTTTCAGCCAATGAGACAATAGGAAACATGATGCCAGCAGAGCCCTGGGAAGGCACTTGCTTATGCCTGTCCACCTTCCCTCTTGCTCCCGTGTCATCACTATGAGAAAATGCTTAGGTTACACTTTTGAATAATGGGAAACATGTGTCCTAGTCACCTCAGTTGCTGACAGCCAACCAACTGCTAGATATGTGATATGAGCTCAGCTGAGACCAGAACTGTCCATCCAGGCCCAACCAAGATATGTCCAGCTGACCTTGATACTCATAATAACAACTGAGTGTGTACATATTTTTTTACCACTGAGTTTAGGGGTGATTTGTTACACAGGATTGTTGTGACAATGAGCAGTTGATACACGTCATAAAAGTAACCCATCCAAAGAGTTGCTGCCTCTGCCACAACCAGGATAGTGGGGAATCAGGAAGCAGCCATTTCAACTACTGGCTCCAGGTTCCAGTTTCTATATCCATAGGTGTTGAAAGAAGAACATAGGCCAGCCATTGTCTTAACTAGGATTGTAGTGTAGGTCCTGGGGCTAGTGGCCGGAAATCCTCCTCCACAGAAGAAAAAAAAGAGTGATGCGTGTATTTGTTTAGTTGGATATTAACAATGGCTTTCAAATGGCCATATTACCAATGACTTCAAAGTTTCTTAGTTTCTGAAAAATGTTCTCTTGATATTTGTTTCCTGCACTTTCTGATAAGTATGAATCTTTCTACTTTCTTAATGACCTCTGTTCTGGTTTTCATCCTATTTTTGCTTTATGTTTAAGATTAAAACTCATTTTACATTACTTGGGAAGTAGGTATGGATCTAAAATCAGAATATCACAGGAACATTGAACTGTAGAACTGGAAGAGACCTTTGTATGTCACTAGGGGCAAGGACATCAGTAGATCTCTTATAGGTAAGACTTTGTCCTGGAGTTTTCCCAAATAATCTTTCATGCTCACCTTTCTCATGCTCTATGTGTATGAGGGGGTGAGATGAGGACCAGCTTCAAAAGCTACCTAAAATACCACACTGTTATGCCAGATTCAGATTCTAGGAATCCAGTTCTCAAATACAGCATGTGGGTGAATGCTTAGAGCAACCAACCCCAAATGCTGAAATTCAATTTCAGTTCAGTCTCTCTAGTTTTAACCAGAATTCCTCCTTAAACCTCACACACGATGCTTGTTTTCCTCCCTTTTGTGTGTTACAGAATTTATTCAGAGTTCCTTTCTTGTACTATACTTAAAGATGGACAAAATGTTCTTGAAATTTCAGGCAGAATAGTAATTTCCATGAGAATGTCCTTATTCTTAGGAAACACATGCTAAAAATTTTAAGGGGAAACTGTCATGATTTTTGTAACTCATATTTAAATGCTTCAGAAAAAAAATAAAGTATGAACATCTACTATTTATTGATGTAAAGCAAATATGGCAAAATGTTAACAATTGTTGGATCTAGGCAGGAAGTATATGGATGTGCATTATATAATTCTTTTAACTTTTTTTTATTTGAAAAAATTTCAAAAAAATGTTCTATGGGGTGGTGCCAGTGGCTCAAAAGAGTAGGGTGCCGGCCCCATATGCCAGAGGTGGTGGGTTCAAACCCAGCCCTGGCCAAAACCTGCAAAAAAACAAAATTTCTGTAAAGGAACTTCTGACTTACATGGCTTTATTGGAGTTTTATCACATGTTCGAAGAACCTAATTGCATGCATAGAAGGAAATAATTTTTCAAGTAACTTTGAACACCGTTTTCTCACTGGAAATATTTAGTGAGATAAATTCTAAGGACAAAGAACTTACTTTCTTCACTAGATTTATTGCTAATAGTATTTTAATTTTGGAACAATTTTATGTATATCATATGATAAAGCAAAGATTGCATTAATGTGGTTAGGAACTGAGATGTTACTGTAAAAAAAAAAAGAGTCCAGAATATATAGAGGTTCTTCAAGATTCACAGTGGTTTCTAGATGAGCACTTAAAAATCACATTTCTGCACTTTAGGCTGAGAAATCTGGCAGTGACTCCTCTCCCTTTTGCTTCCCAAGCTCTTCCCTTCTGACAGATATGTAGGTCTGTGCTTCTTTGTATTAAAACCCTTTATACTTGGAATACATAGAGTGCTTTTTATTTTCCTGACCAAATTCTCATTAATAGAGGGAGCCCATTTTATTTGTGGTTCCTCCATATCCTAACTTCGAACTCTTCAGCGTTTCAGCTCTGTGTGGGTTGTTTTCTGCAAGACTCCTTACCTCAAGTGGGACCTGAGCCTAGACTTCTCTGTATTTTGCTCCTTGAGGGTGTGGAACAGATGCTAAAAGTATGTAGTATCAGCAAATATTCTCAGAGTAAAAGTGGTGCCTTAGTTTGGGCTGCTATAACTGAATGCCTTCAACAATTGAAATTTATTTCTCACAGTTCTGGAGCCTGGAAGTCTGAGATCAGGGTGATAGCAGGTCAGGTTCTGGGGAGGATTCTCTTTTGGTTATGAATTGCTGTCTTCATCTATCCTCACATGGTGATAAGCAGAAAGCTCTCTCTAGGATCTCTTTTATAAGGCACTAATCTCATTTATGAGGGCTCCCCCCTTCTGACCTAATCACTTCACCAAAGTTCCACCTCCTAATACTATCACATTTGGGGGTATTATTTCAACATACAAATTTGGGGGATGGGAGACACAAATATCCAGTACATAATAAGCAGCTATGGTCTACTGATATTCAATGTCCTTCTCTGGGATCAGGCTTTCTCTGGAAAATTTAACCTGGCAGTTTCCACATTGTCTTTCAATCATATTAATATTTTAAGGGAATGTTTTTGTATTTTATCCAGCATTTTTTTGTATTTTTGGCAGAAATGTTCATCTGAATAACCTAGCCTGCCAGTAAAGGAAATGGAAATCCCCAGAAGCTTTTGAACTTAATCAAAGGAGCCCTACAGGGCTATGCTAATGGAAAGAATTTTGTGCACCCTGGTAAACCAGTGGAGGAGATCTATTTAAGGAAAGAGGCCTTTTCAGAGTCCCCTCATATAAACCATTTATGCAGCTCTCACATCCATGATGTAGCCTTCCTCGTTATAATGGTTTTAAAAATTCAGTACAGCAAGGTTTCAATTCTTTACACTTATAAATCATATTCATGATAGATGTAAAGCCACATCTTTTAAAGTGGTGACTGATTTTGGGTCATGGTGTCCTTTGGAAATCTGATGAAAGCATATTCACACAAACTGAGCATACAATTTCACTAGTTCATAGACCACCTGAAGCTCATCAGTGGGCCCCAGGTTAAGTTGTTACTTAAGAAGTATCTAGGCCACTCAACTTTGGAAACAAGCATCCAGAAGAGAACCCATTAGACAACTAGGAGTGCTGCATCCTAGCCAGCAGAAAACCTCATGTTCATACCATTTCAGATTGAACAAAGTTGCTTTCTTCTTACTGCATTCACACTTGAGAAATACAAAGTAAATTGATGTGACTTTAGCCTAAAATAACTGTTTCCTATTGGATTTACTTTCTTGGACCTTGAAGATGAGAAGAACAGAGTGTGAAATTGAGCTCGTTCACATGAGTAGTTCCTGAAGTTCCAAGCTGGTGAAAGTTAATACTTCAGCTGGAAAACTCTCTTCATATCTTCACTATCCCTTTTAGCAAAGGAATAAGTAGACATTCAGAAATTTGATTATCAAAATGAAGACTCTCCCTTTAAATTTTTTCTCTCCTGCATCTTAGATCTCCATGGATTATAATCTTCAATAAACAGGGGCTCCAAGTACAACTTGGATGGTCCTCTAGCTAGTATTGTATCAAAAGAAGTTCAGGAGTGATGATGAGATTTTATGGATGAGGATTCATGAGTATTGTCAAAAGATGATGTGGGTGAGGATCAAAAAAAATGAGATGTGATGATCTTTGTAGGCTGAACAAATACTGTTTTTAAAATCACTTTTTCATCTATCTAAATCCCACCATTTTATCTTTTTGCATAAGACATACTCATTGGAGAAAATTTAGAAAACACTGTTGAGGGAGAAGAAATAAAAGACATGGTTAAAAGCAACCACCATTTATTGAACACATACCATATGTCAGGCACTGTGCTAAATCTTCATTGCTATCTCATTTAATCCTCAAAACAGTTTAATGATAAGTGGTCTAATTATTTCCATTTAATGCATGTAGAAACTGGGGTCCAAGGTCACACTGTTAAGAGGTAGAGGAATTGAGATATGAAAACAAGCAGTCTGAATCTAGAGCCCAGTCTCTTAACCAGTGTCCTTTCATCTTTTTATTATTTTTTTCTTTTCTTCCTTTAGCGATTCTCTTGCCCTTAGCCTCCCAAGTAGCTGGGACTACAGGTGCCTACCACAATGCCTGCCTTTTTTGGTAGAGACGGGGGTCTCACTCTGGCTCACTCTGGCTCAGGATGGTCTCGAACCTTTGAGCTCAGGCAATCCACCTGCTTTGGCCTCCCACAGCACTAGAACTATAGGCATGAGACACCATGCCCAGACTCCTTTTATCTTTTTATTCCAAGTGCTTGCTCATACTTAGAGAAACAACTGAATACAGAGGAATCAGAGTCAAGGACCTGGATATCAGCTTTGGCTCAGCTATTAATTAGCCATTAGAGCCTAGGCATCTTATTTAATCTCTTCCTGCCATGCTGTCAAAGGCTTTCGATTGTCTTTGACATAAAATCAAAGTTTCTTATCCTGGTATTCAAGGCCCCTATTCAATTCTGGTTTGCTTACTATTCTTGAATATCAAATCCACTTGAACTTTCCCTGTTTTTATTCTACTAATAAATGTTTGGGGTCAATTTACTTATATTCTGTCTCATCCCTAACCAAGCTATGCTCTCCATCCACGTCTTACCTCTGGTGAGGCTCATTTACTATTCATGAAAAAAAAAAATTGCATGTTTACTGTGTTCCAGATACTGGGCTAGGCACTAGGACTGCTATAGTATATAAGAGAGCCAACATTCCAGGTCTCAAAGATGTTATAGTCTAGAGAGCAAAATATAGGCTAAATGAATTAACTAAAACAAACTAATTAGGACTGTAAATTACGGTTAAGTGGCATGAAGGAAAAAAATAACAGAGAAACCTATTTTAGATGAAGTGATCAGGAAAGTTCTTTCATAGTAGGTGACATTTAAGTGAAGAAATAAATGATGAGAAGGAGAGAGCATTTTTACAATTTAGGAGAAAAGCATGCTAGAGGGAGGAGAATACAAAGTCCTGAGGCAAGAATGAACTTGGTTCTGTGTTGTGGACCAGACAGAAGACCACTGTGGCTAGAGCAGAGTGAGCCAGGGACACAATAATAGAGAAAAAAATCAATAAAACTTCAAGTTGATCCTTGAAAATACCCTCAAGAATGACAACTCTTGAGCTAGACTGACTAACAATTGCTTAAAGCAGCAGAAATTTATTCTTTCACAGTTCTGGAGGCTAGAAGTCCAAAATGAAGGTGTTGGCAGAGCCACACTTTTTCCAGAGGTTCTAGGAAGTAATCTTTTCACTTTTCTAGATTCTGGTGATTGTTGGCAATCCTGGGGATTCTTGGTTGATGGCAGCATAATTGTAATCTCTGTCTTCACATGGCCTTCTGAACTGGGTGTACCTCTCTTCTGGCCTTTTAATAAGGCCAACAGTCATTGTCTTTAGTATGATCTCATTTTAATGAATTATATATGCAAAGATCGTATCTCCAAAGAAGATCACATTCTGAGATTCTGGGTAGACACAAATATTCAACACATTGTAGGGTTATTATGGACAATGTTGTGTCAACAAATTAGATAACTAAGAAGAAATGGACAAATTTCTAGATAAATAAATTAAGGAAACAGATTCAGGAAGAAATGGAATATCTGAATAGAAATGTAACAAGTAAAGGAAATGAAATAGTGATTACAGTTTTTCAAAAAGAAAAGTCCATATACAAATGGAATTTCTAAGGAATTTTGCCAAATAGTTTAAAAAGAAAGAATACCAATCATTCACAAACACTTTTAAAGGAAAAGGGATCACTTCCCAATTTGTTCTATGAGGTCAGTATTACCTGATACCAAAGTGAGATAAAGGTATCCTAGTGAAAGAAAAGTACAAACCAATATCCTTTATGAAAATACATGAAAATATCCTTAACAAAGCATTAGTGTGGTAGGCAGAATTCTAACATGATCCCCCAAGATTTCTGGCCCTCAGGGTATACACATCTTTTATCAGTTATTTAATGAAACACTAATCTAGGCATTTCTGTGAAAGAATTTTTGCAGATGTAATTAAGGTTCTATGTGAGTTGACAGCTAGGGAAGTTATCCAGAAATTATCCTAAGATTCTGTTTGGGGGCTCGGTGCCTGAGTTAACATGAGCCCCTTAGAAGCAGAGATATTTCTCTGGCTGGTCTCAGAAGGAGAAGTCAGAAATTTGAAGCCTGACAAGGGTTTGATATGCTGCTGTTGCTTGAAAATGGAGGGAGCAAAGAATATGAGCAGTCTCTAGAAGCTGAGAGAGGTCCCCAAATATTAACCAGAAAGGAAACAAGCACCTTAGTCCTGTAATGACAAGGAAGTCAATTCTTCCAACAAAAGCTTGTAAATAGAGTTTCCCTCAGAGTATTCAGGGAAGACACAGTCTGGCTAGCACCTTGATACCCTGAGCAGAGAACCTAATCATGACATACTTGAATTCTGACTTATAGAAGAACTATAAGTTAATAAATGAGTATTCTTGCAAGCTGCTGGATTTGTGGCAATTTGTTATGCAGCACTAGAAAACTAATACATTTAACAAACCAAATCTAGTAACATAAAAAAAAGGATTATGTACCACGACACAAATGAGATTTATTCTAGTTATGCTAGACTAGTTTAACATCTGAAAATCAATTAATATAATATACTATATTAGTAGTGTGAAGGACAGAAAAATACATGATTCTTGGAAGAAGTAGAAAAAGAATTTGACAAAAGCCAACCCCCATTCATGATATAACCAATCAGGACTACAACAGAACTTCTCTAACCTAATAAAGGGTATGTACAAAAGATCCTGTTAACATCAAACTTAATGATGAAAACTGAATGTGCTCCCCTAAGTTCATAAATGGGGTACAAGGGCAAATCTCATACATTACCAATAAGAATGTGAATTGATACAAACACTTTGGAAATATTAATAGTTTATCACTATTTGATAAAAGACTCTCCTGATCCAGAAGTTCAACTAATAGGTGTGTACGCTGGAATATCTCTTGTATTTGTAATATGTCCCTAGTACATTGTAATAGCCCCAAACTAGAAAAATGCAAATGTCCATCAAGAGTAGAATGAATGAATCAATAATGATTTCTTTATGCACTAGAATGCAATATAGCAAGAGGAGCAAACACACAATTTACACATGCTAACATAGATGACTCTCAAAAATACCTTGAGTAAAATAAGTAACCAAAGAACTTAGATGATTCAATTTCTTTGACATTTAAGCATAACTAAACTATATTGTTTAAGGATGACTACATAGGTAGTAAAGTCATGAAGAAATGGAAGGGGTTTATTATATAAGATGTAGGATAGCAATTGCTTATGGGAGAGAAGATAAATATGACGAAGGGGCAACTTAGTGTGAAGGACTAGTAATGCTTATCTGGTTGGTGGTTAATGGGTGGGTGCTCACTTTGGAATTATTTTTAAATTGTGCATATGTTTTATATCATTTTCTGCATGGATGCCATTCATCACTATTGAAAGTTTACAAAATAATTGAAAACAAGATATAATTAGGTGGTAGAATAAAAGGAACTTGCTGATGACTGCTGTAAGGTGTTAGGAAAGCAGATGAATCTAAAAAAAAGGAAAGCAGATGAATCTGTGATAATTTGCAGGCTTTTAGAGTAAGGTTGTGGCTGTGGAGATGGAGAGAAGTGTCTGGATTTGAGTGATACTTAGTAGATAAAGATGGCAGGATTTGGTGATGGATTTGATATGGAGAGTTAATCCATAGGGAGGGCAAGGACAGTATCTAAGATTCTGTTTGGGGGCTTGGTGCCTGTAGCACAGTGGTTACAGTGCCAGCCACATACACCTAGACTGGGGGAATCAATCCCAGCCTGAGCCAGCTAAACAACAATGACAATTACAACAAAAAATAGCTGGGCATTGTGGCAGGTGCCTGAAGTCCTAGCTACTGAGAGGCTGAGGCAGAGAATCACTTGAGCTCAAGAGTTGGAGGTTGCTGTGAGCTGTGATTGCATAGCACTCTACCAAGGGCAACATAGTGAGACTCTGTCTCAAAAAAAAAGAAAATAAAAGACAGAAAGACAGCAGACAGAGACAGACAGATGGAGAGACAGACAGACAGAAAGACAGACAGAACAATAGAAAGACAAAGACACACAGACAGAAAGAAGGAAAGAAAGAAAGATGGAAAGACAGAAAGATAGACACAAAGACAGAAAGACAGAAAGAAATACAGAGACAGAAAGACAGAAAAACAGACAGATGGAAAGACAGAAAGGCACAAAGACAAAGAAAGACAGAAAAGACAGACAAAAAGACAGATGGTAAGACAGACACACAGACAGAGACAGAAAGACAGAATAATAAAGACAGACAGACAGAAAAAAGGAAAGAAAGACAGAAAGATGGACAGATGGAAAGACAGAGACACAGACTAAAAGACAGACAGAAACACAGAAAGGAAGACAGATGGAAAGACAGAAAGAACAAAAGACAGAAATACAGACAGACAAAAAGCCAGAAAGAAAGACAAAAAGACAAAGAAAAACAGATAGACAGACAGAAAGACAGACAAAAGGCTGAAAAACAGACAAAGAGGAAAGACAGAAAGAAAGAGAGAAAGGGCTTGGCACCTGTAGCTCAAGCCACTGGGTCGCCAGCCACACACACTGGAGCTGGTGGGTTTGGGTCCAGCCTGGGCCTGCCAAACAACAATGACAACTACAACCCCCCCCCCCAAATGGCTGGGTGTTGTGGCGGGCATCTGTGGTCCCATCTACTTGGGAGACTGAGGCAAGAGAATCACTTAAGCCCAGGAAATGGAGGTTGCTGTGACCTGTGATGCCACAGCACTCCACCCAGGGTGACAGTTTGAGGCACTGTCTAAAAAAAAAAAAAAAAAGAAAGAAAGAAAGAGATACAGAGAGAGAGACAGAGACAAAGAGACAGACAGAAAGACAGAAACACTGAAAGACAGACAGACAGAAGGAAAGGAAGAGAGAAAGAAAGAGAGACAGAAAGACAGACAGACAGAGACAGAAAGCCAGAGACAGATAGACAGGAAGACAGACAAATGTACAGAAAGATAGAAAGACAGACAGGCAGAAAGATAGACCAACTGACAGACAGACAGAAAGATAGACAAACACAAAGACAGACTGAGAGAAACACAGACAGAAAGACAGACAGAAAGCCAAACAGAAAGACAGAAAGACAGACAGACAGAAAGAAAGAAAAAAGAAAGACAGACAGACAGAAAGATAGATTCAGCCTCCAGAGCACAGTGGTTATGGCACCAGCACCATGCACCGAGGCTGGCAGGTTTGAAGCCAGCCTGGGCCAGCTAGATGACAATTGCAACAAAAAACAAGCAAGGCATTGTGACAGGCAACTGTAGTCCCAGCTACTTGGGAGGCTGAGGCAAGAGAATGGCTTAAGCTCAAGAGTTGGAGGTTGCTGTGAGCTGTGATGCCACAGCACTCTACCGACAACAACATAGTGAGACTCTGTCTCAGGAAGAAGACAAACAGACAGAAAGACAGACAAAAAGACACAAAGAAAGAGACACAATGACAGAAAGACAAAAACAGCCAGACAGAAAGAAGGAAAGAAAGACAGAAAAACAGAAAGTCAGACAGATGGAAAGACAGAAAGACAGACAGATGGTAAGATAGACAGAGACAGAAAGACAGAAAGCCAGTCAGACATACAGGAAGACAGACAGAGGGACAGACAGAAAGACAGAAAGAAAGACAGACAAACAGAAAGACAGAAATACAGACAGACAGAAAAATAGAAAGACAAAAAGAAAGAAAGACAGAGGGACAGAAAGACAAAAAGACAGAAAGACAAAGACAGAAAGAAGGAAAGAAAAAGAGAAAGACAGAAAGACAAAGAGAAAGAAAGACAGTAAGACAGACTGAAATACAGACAGACAGAGATAGAAAGACAGACAGAAAGACAGACAAACAGAAAGACAGAAATATAGACAGACAGACAGAAAAATAGAAAGACAAAAAGAAAGAAAAAAAGAAAGACAGAAAGAAAGACTCATTCAGCACCCATAGCACAGTGGTTCTGGCACCTGTCCCATGCTCAGAGTCTGGTGGGTTTGAACCCAGCTCAGGCCAGTTGATCGACAACTGCAACAAAAAATAGGAGGGTGTTGTGGCAAGCACCTGTAGTCCCAGCTACTTGGGAGGCTGAGGCAAGAGAATTGCTTAATCCAAAGAATTGAAGGTTGCTGTGAGCTGTGATGCCACAGCGTTCTACCAAGGACAACATAGTGAGACTCTGTCTCAGAAAAAAGAAAGACAATAGACAGATAGAAAGACAGGCAGAAACACAGACAAAAAAAACACAAAGAAAGACAGACAGAATAACAGAAAGACAAAGACAGACAGATGGAAAGAAGGAAAGAAATACAGAAAAACAGAAAGTCAGACAGATGGAAAGACAGACAGATGGACAGATAAGACAGACAGAAACAGAAAGACAGACATACAAAAAGACAGAAAGGCAGACAGACAGAAAGACAGAAAGACAAAGACAGAGAGATGGAAAGAAAGAAAGACAGAGAGAAAAAGAGAGACAGATGGAAAGAAAAACCAACAGAAAGACAGACAGACGGAAGGACAGACAGACAAAAACATAGAAATACAAACAGACACACAGAAAGACACACAGACAGAAAGACAGTAAGACAGAATGAAAGTAAAAGAGAAAGACAGGAAAAAAGAAAGAAAGAAAGACTAGTTTGGTGCCAGTAGAACAGTGGTTCCAACACCGACTCCATGCACTGAGGCTGGTGGGTTCGAACCCAGCCTGGGTCAGCTAAACAACAATGACAACTGCAACAACAAAAAAAAATAACAGGGCTTTGTTGTGGGGCACATGTAGTCCCAACCACTTGGGGAGCTGAGGGAAGAGAATCAGTTAAGCCTAAGAGTTTGAGGTTGCTGTGAGCTGTGATGCCACAACACTCTAACTAGGACAACATACTTAGACTCTGTCTCAGAAAAAAGAAAGACAGACAGATGGAAAGACAGAAAGAAAGACAGACAAAAAGACACAAAGAAAGAATGACAGAAAGACAAAGACAGATAGATGAAAAAAAGGAAAGAAGGAATGAAAGACAGACTGATGGAAAGACAGACAGACAGAAACACAGAAAGATAGAAAGACATAGAAAGACAGAAAGAAAGAAAGCAAGACAAAAAGACACAAAGGCAAACAGAAAGACAGACAAATAGAAAGCAGGAAAGACAGACACTAAGACAAAGAAAGACAGACAGAAGACAGAAAGACAGACAGACTGAAAAACAGACAGAAAGACAGAAAGAAAGATAGACAGACAGAAAGACAGACAAACAGGAAAAACAGAAAGACAGACAGAAAAACAGAAAGAAAGAAAGAGATACAGAGAGACAGAGAGCCAACCAGATAGAATGACAGACAGACAGAAAGCCAGTAAGAAAGAAAGACAGAGACAGAAAGCCAGACAGAGAGAAATAACAAAAGACAGAAAGACAGACCTAGACATAAAGACAGACAGAGAGAAAGACAGACAGACAGAAAGACAGACCAACACACAGAAAGACAGGCAGACAGATAGAAAGACAGAAATACAGACAGACAGAAAAACAAAAACAGACAGAAAGAAAAAAGAGACAGAAAGACAGAGAGACTGGCTCAGTGCCTATAGCACTGGCCCCATGCACCAAGGATGGCAGTTTCAAACCCATCCCATTGTTGTTTCCTTCCCAGCTAAACAACAATGAAACCTGCCACAAAAATATATCAGGGCATTGTTGTGGGTGCCTGTAGTCCCAGCCACTTGGGAGGCTGAGGCAAGAGAATGGCTTAAGCCCAAGTGTTGGAGGTTAGTGTGAGCTGTGATGCCATAGCACTCTACAGATGACAACATAGTGAGACTCTGTCTCAGAAAAAAGAAAGACAGAATGACAGAAAGACAAAGACAGACAGACAGAAAGGTAGAGAGATGGAAAGACAGAAAGACAGATTGAAAGACAGACAGAAAGAAACAAAGAAAGACTGAAAGATGGAAATACAGAAAGAAAGGAAGACAAAAAGACAAAAAGACAGAAAGACAAACAAACAGAAAGACAGACAAAAAGACAGACAAAGAGAAAGCTGGAAAAACAGACACAAAGACAAAAAAGACAGACAGAAGACGGAAAGACAGACAGACAGGAAGACTGAAAGACAAACAGGAAAGAGAGAAAGAAAGACAGAAAGAAAGAGATACAGAGAGACAGACAGTCAGAAAGACAGACAGCTAGAAAAATAGAAAGAAAGAAGGGCAGACAGACAGAAATAATGAAAGACAGACAGAAAGAGACACAAAGACAGACAGAGACAGAAGGAACAAAGACAGACAGAAAGAAGGGAAAGACAGAAAGACAGACAGTCAGAAAGTTAGATAGAAAAACAGACAGACAGACCAACAGATAGACAGAAAGACAGTAAGATAGAAAGACTTACAGACAAAAAAGTCAAACAGAAACAAAGAAATACAGACAGACAGGCAGAAAGAAGAAAGACAATAAGACAGAAATGAAGAAAGGAAGGAAGGAAGGAAGGGAGAGAGAGAAAGAGAGAAAGACTGGCTCTGCACCCATACCACAGTGGTTCTGGCACTGGCCCCATGCACTGAGGCTGGCGAGTTCGAAGCCATCTCAAGCCAGTTAATTGACAATGGCAACAAAAAAATAGCAAGGCATTGTGTCAGGCACCTGTAGCCCAAGTACTTGGGAGGCTGAGTCAAGAGTATCACTTAATCCAAAGAGTTGGAGTTGCTGCAAGCTGTGATGCCATGGCATTCTACCAAGGACAACATAGTGAGACTCTGTCTCAGAGAAAAGAAAGAAAGACAGACAGAAAGACAAACAGATGGAAAGAAGGGAAGAAAGAAAGATAGAAAGACAGACAAATGGAAAGACAGAAAGACAGGCAGAAACACAGAAAGACAGATGGAAAGACAGAAGGAAAGGAAGAAAAAAGAAACAAAGATAGATGGAAAAACAGGAAAACAGAAAGACAGACAAACAGAGAGATAGAAAGTCAGAAAGACAGACACAAAGACAAAGAAAGACAGGAGATAGAAAGACCAAAAGACAGACAGACAGAAAGACTGAAAGACAGACAAACAGGAAAGACAGAAAGACAGAAAGAAGGAAGGAAAGAAAGAGATACAGAGAGACAGATAGAAAGACAGGCAGACAGACAGAAAGACAAACAGACAGAAAGAGAGATAGAGACAGACAGACAGACATAAATAATGAAAGACAGAAAGATGGACAGAAAAACAGACATATAGTAAGACAGATTGACAGACAGAAAGAAAGACAGACAGATGGAAATCCAGACAGACAGAAAGATGGACAGAGAGACAGAAAGATAGACAGAATGATAGAAAGACAAAGACAGATTGAAAGAAGGAAAGAAAGACAGAAAGATAGATGAACAGATGGAAAGACAGAAAGACAAATATAAAAAAAGACAGACGGACAGACAGACAGATGGTAAGACAGACATAGACAGAAAGACAGACAAACAGAAAGATGGACAAATGGACAGACAGACAGAAAGCCGGAAAGACAGATATGAAGACAAAGAAAGACAGACAGACAGAAAGACTGAAAGATAGACAACCAGAAAAAACAGGAAGACAAACAGACAGAAAGAAAGACAGAAAGAGAGACAGAGAAAGAGAGGGAGGGAGACAGATAGAAAGACAGAAAGAAAGACTAAAAGACAGAAAGACAGAAAGACTGAAAGAGAAAGAGGAAACACAGAAAGACAGACAGAAAGATAGATAGATGGAAAGACAGATAGAGCGACAGAAATAAAGACACACATAAAGACAAACAAGCACAGAAATACAGACAGACAGAAAGACCCAAAGAAAGAAAGAAAGAAAGAAAGAAAGAAAGAAAGAAAGAAAGAAAGAGAAAGGCTGGCTTGGTGCCAGTAGCACAGTGGTTATAGCACCAGCCCCATGCACTGGGGCTGGCGGGTTCAAACCCATCCCAGGTCAGCTAAACAACAATGACACCTGCAACAAAAAAATAGCAGGGCATTGTTGTGGGCACC
This sequence comes from Galagoides demidoff, assembly GCA_963574575.1. NCBI lineage: Eukaryota > Metazoa > Chordata > Mammalia > Primates > Galagidae > Galagoides > Galagoides demidoff. Next base: position 22,988 of record CAUYQV010167111.1, read on the forward strand.
TGTAGTCCCAGCCACTTGGGAGGCTGAGGCAAGAGAATCACTTAAGCCCAAGAGTTGGAGGTTGCTGTGAGCTGTGATGCCACGCACAGCACTCCACCAACAACAACATACTGAGACTCTGTCTCAGAAAAAAGAAAGATAGACAGATAGAAAGATGGGAAGACAGAAAGAAAGACAGACAAAAGACACAAAGAAAGACAAAATGACAGAAAGACAAAGACAGATAGAAGGAAAGAAGGAAAGAAAGACCAAAAGATGGACAGATGGAAAGAAAGACAGACAGAAAGACAGACTGAAAGACAGAGAGAAATACAGAAAGATAGAAAGACAGACAGATGGAAAGACAGAAAGAAAGAAAGGAAGAAAAGACAGGGTCAGACAGAAAGACAGACAAACAGAAACACAGACAAATAGACAAACAGAAAGCCAGAAAGACAGACAGACCCTAAAGATAGAGAGACAGAAAGACAGGTAGTCAGAAAGACAGACAGAAAGACTGAAAGACAAACAGGAAAGAGAGAAAGACAGAAATATAGAAAGAAAGAAAGAGATACAGAGAGACAGAGACAGGGAAACAGACACACAGAAAGACAGAAAGAAAGATGGAAGGATAGAAAGAAAGAAAGAAAGATAGAGAGAAAGACAGACAGACATTAAGAAGGAAAGAAAGACAGAAAGACAGAGGCAGACAGACAGAAATAACGAAAGACAGACAGAGACAGAAAGACAGACAGAAAAACTGATGGATAGACAGATAGAAAGACAGACAGAAAGCCAAACAAACAGAAAGAGAGAAATACAGTAATACATACAGACATAAAGATGGAAATAAAGGAAAAAAAAGAAAGACAGACAGAAAGACTGAAAGACTGACAAAGAAGAAAGACAGGATGACAGAAAGACAGAAAGAAAGAGGCACGGAGAGACAGACAGAGATACAGACAGACAGAAAGAAAGACAAAAAGAAAGACTGAAAGACAGAAAGGCAGACAGAAAGACAGACTGATAGAAAAAAGAAAGAAAGATAGACAGACATAGACAGAAAGAAAGACTGAGACAGTAAGAAGAAAAGAAAGAACGAAAGAGAGAAAGAAAGAGAGACAGAAAGACAGAGAGAGACAGAAGGACAGAGACAGACAGACAGACTGACAGACTAACAAACAGAAATAATGAAAGAAGACAGACAGACAGAAAGACAGAAAAACAGACAGATAGACAGAGAGACAGACCAACAGATAGGCAGACATACAGACAGACAGAAAGAAAGACATAAAGACAGAGAGACAGAGACAGAAGGAGGGAAAGAAAGACAGAAAGAAAGACAGACAGACAGAAAGAGTGAAAGACAAACTGGAAAGACAGAAAGACAAAGAAAAAGATAGAAAGACAGACAGAGGGAAAGACAGACAGACAGAAAGAAAGACAGAGAGAAAGAGAGGCAGACAGACAGACAGACAAACAGAAAGACAGAAATGCAGAGAGACAGACAGAAAAACAGAGACGGAAAGAAAGAGAAAAAGAAAGACAGAGGGAAAGACAGACTGACAAACAGACAGAAAGTCAGACAAACAGAAAGACAGAAAGACAGAAAATAGAGAGAAAAAGAAAAAGAAAGACAGACAGATAGAAAGACAGACTGACAGACAGAAAGAGAGACAGAAAGACAAAGACAGAAAGACAGATAGACAGAAATCCAGACAAACAGAAAGACACAAATAAAGAAAAAAAGAAAGACAGAAAGACTGAAAGACCAACGAAGAGGAAAGATAAAAGACAGGAAGAAAGAAAGAAAGGAAGAAAAAAAGGAAGGAAGGAAAAAAAGAAAGAAAGAAAGAGATACGGAGAGCCAGAGAGAGAGCCAAACAGACTGAAAGACTGAAAGACAGAAAGAAAGGCAGACAGAAAGACAGACTGATAGAAAGAACGAAAGATAGACAGAAAGACAATAAGAAGGGAAGAAAGAAAGACAGAAAGAAAGAGAGACAGACAGAAAGACAGACAGAGAGAAAGACAGACCGACAGAAAGACAAAACAGACAGATAGAAAGACAGACTGAAAGTCAGACAGACCAACAGAAAGGCAGACATACAGACAGACAGAAATGAAGAAAGACAGACAGAAACACAGACTGAAAGAGAGACAGACAGATGGAAAGACAGAGTTGGAAAGACAGACTGTCAGAAACACTGACACAGAAAAAAAGAGAGACAGAATGACAGAAAGACAGACAGAATGAGAGGAAGACAAAGAGAGATGGAAAGAAGGAAAGAAAAACAGGCAGACAGACAGAAAGATGGAAAGATAGACAAAGAAAGACAGATGGACAGACAGAAAGATAGACAGAATCACAGAAAGACAAAGACAGAGAGATGGAAGGAAGGAAAGACAGAAAGATGGAAAGATAAAGAAAGACAGAAAGACAGATACACAGAGAGAATGACAGATGGTAAGACAGACAGACAGAGACAGAAAGACAGAAAAAAGACAGACAGACAGAAGGACAGACAGGACAGACAGAGAACAACAGAAAGACAAAGACAGTCAGAAAAAAGGAAAGAAAGAAAGGAAGAAAGACAGAAAGACACAAAGATGCAAAGGCAGAGAAAGACAGACATAAAGAAGACAGAAAGAAAGACAGACAGAGAGACAGAAAGACAGAGAGATAGAATGACAGAATGACAGAAAGACAGAAAGACAAAGACAGACAGATGGAAAGAAGGAAAGAAGGAAAGACAGTAAGACAGACAGACAGAGACAGAAAGATAGATAGACGGAAAGACAGACAGACAGATTGGCTCTGCTCCCATTGCACAGTGGTTAAGGCACCAGCCCCATGCACTGAGGCTGGCAGCTTTGAACCCAGCCCAGGCCAGCTAAATGACAACTGCAATAAAAAAATAGCCAAGTGTTGTGGTGGGCACCTGTAGTCCCAGCTATTTGGGAGGCTGGGGCAAGAGAATGGCTTAAGCCCAAGAGTTGGAGGTTACTGTAAGCTGTGATGCCACGGCACTCTGCTGATGACAACATAGTGAGACTCTGTGTCAGGAAAAAGAAAGACAGACAGACTGACAAAAAGACAAAGACAGACATATGGAAAAAAAGACAGAAAGACGGAAAGATGGACATGGAAAGACAGAAACACAGAAAGACAGAAAGGTAGAAAGATAGACAGATGGAAAGACAGAAAGAAAGAAAGGAAGACAAAAAGACACAAAAGCAGACAAAAAGACAGACAAATGGACAGACAGGCAGAAAGTCGGAAAGACAGACACAAAGACAAAGAAAGACAGAAGAAGATAGACAGAAAGACAAACAGAGACAGAAAGACTGAAGGACAGACAAACACAAAAGACAGAGAGATAGAAAGAAAGAAAGAAAGACAGACAGACACACAGAAAACCAAACACAGAAAGAAAGAAAGACAGATGAATTGGCTCAGCACCCATAGCACAGTGGTTACAGCACCAGCCCCATGCAGTAAGGCTGGTGGATTCAAAGTGAGCCCGAGTCAGCTAAACAGCAATGATACCTGCCACAAAAAAATAGCAGAGCATTATTGTAGGCACCTGTAGTCCCAGCCACTTAGGAGGCAGAGGCAAGAGAATTGCTTAAGCCGAAGAGTTGGAGGTTACTGTGAGCTGTGATGCCATAGCACTCTACAGAGGACAACATAGTGAGACTGTCTCAGAAAAAAGAAAGATAGACAGACAGAAAGACAGAAAGAAAGACAGACAAAAAGACACAAAGAAAGACAGAATAACAGAAAGACAAAGACAGACAGATGGAAAGAAGGAAAGACAGAAAGACAGAAAGACGGATAGATGGAAAGATAGAAAGACAGACTGAAAGACTGACAGAAACACAGAAAGACAGAAAGAAAGACAAACGGAAAGACAGAAAGAAAGAAAGGAAGACAAAGACACAAAGGCAGACAGAAAGACAGACAAATAGAACGACAGATAAACAGACAGACCCACAAACAAACAGAAAGTTGGAAAGACAGACACAAAGACAAAGAGACAGATCAAAAGACAGACAGAGAGAAAGACAGGCAGACAGAAAGAAAAACAGACAGAAAGACTGAAAGACAGACAGGAAAGGGAGAAAGACAGAAAGAGAGAGAGAAAGAAAGAGAGGAGATACAGAGAGACAGGCAGAAAGACAGACCGACAGAAAAACAGAAAGAAAGACTGAAAGAGAGACAGATAGAAAGACAGAAAGACAGATGGACAGTAAGAAGGAAAGAAAAACAGAAAGAAAGAGAGACAGAGACAGACAGTCAAAAATAATGAAAAACAGACAGAAAAACAAACAGATAGACAGACCGACAGACACACAGACACACAGAAAGACAGACAGACTGATAGAAAGACAAGTAGACAGAAAGACAGACAGAAGGACAGACAGACAGAAAGCCAGAGAAACAGAAAGACAGAAATACAGAAAGATAGAAAGAAAGAAAAACAGATGGAAAGACAGACAGACAGAAAGATAGAAAAACAGGCAGATAAACAGAAAGAAAGAAAGAAATACAGAGAGACAGACAGAAAGAAAGACAGACAGAAAGAAAGACAGTAAGAAGGAAAGAGAGGAAAAGAAAGATGGAAAGACAGAAAGACAAAAAGACAAGCAAAGACAGTCAGAAAGACAGATGGACAGACAGAAAGACAGACAGACGGTAAGACAGACAGAGAGAGAAAGACAGAAAAACAGACAGACCGACTGAAAGACTGACAGAAAGATAGACAGAAGGACAGACAGACAGAAAGCCAGAGAAACAGAAAGATGGAAATATAGACAGACAGAAAAACAGAAAGACAGAAATAAAGAAAAAAAGAAGGGCAGATGGAAAACCAGAAAGACTGAAAGACAGACAGACAGAATGACAGAAAGGCAGACAGACACAGAAAGACAGACAGAACAACAGAAAGACAAAGACAGAGAGATGGAAAGGACAGAAAGAAAGACACAAAGATAGACAAAGAGACAGAAAGACAGATAGATGGTAAGACAGACAGAGAGAGACAGAAAGACAGACAAAGATACAGAAAGAGAGACAGAATGACAGGCAGACAGACAGAAAGACAGACTGACAGAGAGACAGACAAGCAGAAAGACAGATATACAGAAAGATAGAACAAAAGAAAAAAAGAAAGACAGAAAGATAGAATGACAGACAGAAAGACAGAAATACATACAGACAGAGATGCAGACTGAAAGACTGAAAGACAAAGAGATAAGACTGAATGACAGATAGAAGGAAAGATACAGAGACACAGACAAAGAGACAGAAAGACTGAAAGACAGAAAGAAAGAAAAAAAGAGACAGTCAGAAGGAAGGAAAGAGAGACAGAAAGACAGAGACAGACATACAGACATAATGAAAGACAGACAGACAGATGGAGACAGACAGACAGACAGAAAGTAAGATAGAAAAACAGATAGAAAGACAGAGTGACAGAAAGGCAGACATACAGACACAGACAGAAAGACAGATGGAAGGACAGGCAAACAGAAAGACAGAACTACAGAAAGACAAAGACAGAGAGATGGAAAGAAAGAAAGGAAGAAAGATGGAAAGACAGAAACACATAAAGGCAGACAAAGAAAGAAAGACAGAGGGACAAAGACAGACAGAATGACATACAGACAGAGATACAGCAAGACAGAGAGCAAGACAGAAAGAAAGACAGACAGAGAGACAAAATGAGACAGAACGACAGAAAGACAAAGACAGATGGAAGGAAGGAAAGACAGAAAGATAGACACATAGACAAAGAAAGACAGATAAAGAAAGACTAAAAGACAGAAGACAGACAGACTGAAAGACAGAGAGATAAACAGAAGGATAGATGGAAGGACAGACATACATAAACACAAAGACAGAGAGAGGGAAAGAAGAAAAGCTTCCATGAAGCTGCTGCAGTTCCTCTGGGCCCTGGTCGCCCCAGTGCCCGAGAACTGGGAGAAGATGACAGACATGCCCTGTCTCTCTGGGCAACCAGAATAAGGCACTGACTGAATGGTTCTGATGAGGTCTCTAAACAGGGTAAACTCAGCATGGGGCAGAATCAGTGGAAAAACTCTGGCAACTTGAATAAACAGGGTAGATCAACTCCCCCAAGGAAAAATGCGGCAGATGCAATTGAAGACCCCATCCATAAACAGATGGCTGAGATGTCAGAAATCAAGTTCAGAATTTGGATAGCAAATAAGATTAACAGAATGGAAGAAAGTAGGGAATTAGAATTTCAAGAAATTATTCAAAATATATCTCAAGAAGTTATTCAAAAGATATCTTAAGAATTCAATGATTTTAAAGATAAAATAATCAAAGATTTTGAAACACTGAGACAAGAGGTTGCAGCCCCTGAAAGATACGGTGGAATCCCTCCATAACAGAATGGAACAGGCAGAAGAAAGGATCTCTGACTTTGAAGACAAAGCTTTTGAACAAGCCCAGGAGCGCAAAGATCAAAAGAAATGGAGAGCAAAAATGGATCTTTCTCTCAGAGAGCTCTCAGATAATTCGAAGAAAACTAATATTCACCTTATAGGAATCCCTGAAGGCGATGAAGTTGCTTCACAAAACACAGAGGCTCGTCTTCATGAAATTTTGAAAGAGAACTTTCCAGACATGCCAAGAGATTCTGAAATTCAGATAGAAGATAGTTTCAGAACCCCAGCATGATTCAACCTGAACAAGACATCCTCCAGGTACATCATAATTAACTTCATTAAAATTAATATGAAAGAGAAAGTTCTGAAAGCAGTTAGAAGTAAGAAAACCATAACCTACAAAGAAAAGAGTATTAGAATGACTACAGATCTTCTTGCTGAAATCTGTCAAGCTAGAAGAGGATGGTCCTCGACTTTTAATCTCCTAAAACAAAACAACTTTCAGCCTAGGATCCTGTATCCAGCTAAACTGAGTTTCATCTATGATGGAGAAATTAAATACTTTAATGACATTCACATGCTGAAGAAATTTGCCATAACTAAACCAGCTCTCCAGGAAATTCTCAAACCTATCCTCCATAATGACCAGTGCAATCCTCCACCACAAAAGTAAACTCACTCAGAAACTTTTGATCAAATTCCAACTTCCACAATGGCAAAAGGATTAAAAATGTCTACTGGACTTT
>CAUYQV010167114.1:0-36511 GCA_963574575.1 Galagoides demidoff
GGCTCCGTCTCAAAAATAAATAAATAAATAAATAAAAAATAAAACTGAGGCCTGATGCAGGAAGGACACTGGCACCAGAGACCCGACAAGGTCCCCAGGCTCCTGGTGCCCGCCCCCTATCTTCCCCTCAGAGCCAGTGCAGTTGCCTACTTCCCACTGGCAGGAAGGTGCTCAGTCATTGTCCAGTTTTCTAGTGTGTGTTTGCTTCTAAGCAGGGCGTCTGGTAAGGGAGGAGTCATGCTTTGGGATCATTCCCCATGAACACTGGCCTGAGTCAGGGTTCTGTCCTTGGGGGCTCTGCTCAAAGGCCTGTGGTCCACATGCAAGGTGAAAGCATGGCCTCTGATTTCTACCCTGGGTGGTGAGGAAGGGAAGACAGGCTGTGAGCAGGCCCAATACCTTGCAGAAGATGCTAAGTCCTGGATGGGCATGCCGGGTGGGACTCGAGGGTTAAGCTGCCAGAGAGACAGTGGCAGGTGGAAGGGGCAGGGAACACTCAGCTGAGGTAACAATATGGCCTATGAATCATATTTACAAACACGCCAGCGAGCAGGAGAGGGGCGCTAATTAAATATTCACATCCTTCGGGACCTCCGGGAGCCATGAAGAAGAGGACCTGATCGCAGCTCAGCAGGAGGCTCTGGGCTCCTGGAATGTGGGGCGGCCATCCATCTCATTCAGTGGCCCGGCAGGTCTTATTACAATGATTAATTTTCAAGTTATCAGCACTAATACAATCACCACCACAGGCCAGAATGACTGTCCTCATCACTCACAGCCCAGGGCTCCAGAGGAAGAGGGGGCTGCTGAGCTTGTCACTGGTTGGAAGAGGGAGAGGAAAGACAGTGTCACAGCTCTCATGCTTGAAGGTTTTCCTGAGCTGGGGTCATTTAGTGTGGTGACCTGGCCTGCTGGAGGCTGGAGGCTTAGGGCCCTCAGGTGGGGCTCCCGGGGCTCACTCAGCTGCCTCATTGATCGGGAGAGAGAATGGATTCCCCTGGACATCTGGGATGGCTGCGGCAGCTGTCCTCCCATCTACCCTCAGGAGGAGCCAGCTCGGGCTTCTGCCGCAGCCCAAGGGCTTCTATAGACCACACGCCCCACATCCGTCAATCTCGATTAAGGAGGGCCTCAGGGAGTTGGGGGCTTCTCTGGCCACTGCAGCATTGTCCCAGAGATGCCTGGCCTGGAGATGAGGGGGAAGGAGGTGGGTGTTACTCCCCTCAGAAAAACCATTAATCCTGAAATGGTGATTGAGCACCCGTGACGCCGGCTTTGTGCTGAGTCCTGCACGTGCCGCACAGGGGCAGCAAGAGGTGATTGATCAGGGACGAATGAGTGTCTCTTTCTTTATGGACTTTCAGAGGCACCATTTGGCATCCTGAGCAGGACGATCGATGAGAGGCAGCTGACCCCCCTGTGGCCACCTCCAGGCAGCAGGTAGATGGGCAGCCGTGGTCAGAGCCCACATGGGGGACGTTGGGAGGGCCTCCCTGTCATGTACCCTGAACCATTAGCAGGGCTAGAGGTATCCACCATCACGGGCACTTCCCATTGCAGGGCTGCTGGCCATCAATCCACCTTGTCCTTCTGCACTGAAAGGGAAGCTGGAACAGTTACCATGTTTTCTGATAAATTATAGCCACCCCGTTCCCCAGCCTTGTAGCCTGAAGGATCCCAGAACTTGCATAAATCAGACTAATGAAAGCTGAGATTGTCGTTTTTGAGAGCAGGCATTCATTCAGTAAACCTTTATGGAGTGCCCACTAGGTACCCAGGCCTGTGCTGAGCACTGGGGATGTGGAAACAAATAGGACATGACCTCAGACCACAAAAGGGTCACAGGCTACTGGGGCAGGCAGATACACACACCAGGCAGAGCCTCACACCAAGGGGTGCGGAGAGGTGGTGTGGTAGAAAGAGTCTGGACTTTGGAACCAGCTCTTAGCTGTGTGGCCTTGGGTCAGTGCTTTTCCCTCTCTGAGCCTTAGTTCCTTCATCAGAGAAGCAGTCATGAGAACATCTACCTCACTGGATATTTTTAAGAATTAAATGACAATGCAGCCCAGTGCCTGGCACCTCGGGGGGCACAATGAATGGTAGTTCTCTCTGTCCCCTGCTCCCCCACCCCCTGTGGTGATAAACCAGCCTGGGCAGTGGGAGGGCAGAAATGTTCATTCTTCCCAGAAAGAGGAGGGAGGCTTCACAAAGCAAATGATGTTGAGGTAAGTCTTCAGGAATAGGGGCTAGTGGAAAGTAGGGTGTGGGGGAGACACGGGGAGAAAGCCATAGACATGGAGAAAGAAGGACAGAGGGTGCTAAGAGGGAACAGCTGGGGGTACAGAGGGGCCTGCAGCATGTGGCAAGCAGAGAGAACACAGAGACAGAACAGCAGGGTTCAGTGGAAGATGGGTGGGACCACGAATAGTCTATTGCAATCTATCCCAGTCTATGGGCTGGGTCCGGGCCTGGGGGAGAAAGGAGTTGGATTCAGAGGGACGCATCAGTAGGCACCGGGCATAGAGAGGAGAGAGCAGGCAGCTTGACCACAGCTGGGATACCCAGAGAGGCCTGGAGTCTGCTCTAGAGAACGCATGCTCCCTGAGATACAGGCTCACGGGCAGAGAGACTCCCAGACCTATGCAGTGACACCTCCACAGAGAGATCACTCCAGAGTATGCAGATCCAAACATGTAGAGATGGACAGACCCAGGCACACATAGACAGGTGTACCAGGCAGATACGCTTAGAGACATCCACTCTGAGTAAATGCACACACAGCACACAGCCACAGCGGCAGACATACACAAGAAAACACAGAGGAAGCATACACATAAGAGAATCATGGAGCTTGTGTATCCAGACTCTACATGGGAGAAAGGGTGACCAACTTGTCCCACTTTGCCCAGGACTTTTTCATTTTACCACTTTAAAAATCCCATGTCCTAGGAGCCCACATCAGGCAAACTGGGATAATTGGTCACTCTAACTCAGAGACACACAGGCCTCTCTGCACACACAAAATTACAGACATATATGGGAAGATTCACATACACAGAGAAGGTGGGAAGACACCCACTGGATCCCACTCTGAGACCAAGCTCACACAGACACACGCCCAGATACCCTGAGACCAAGCTCACACAGACACACTTATCTACAGAGCAAAAGAAATGCCCAAAGTCAAACCACTAAAACAAACGAAGGGCAAGCAAACTTTAGAAAGAACAAAAGCAGCTTAATGAATCTGAGGGCCTAGGGGCTATAGTCCTTGTTTAGATGTTAGAGGTCCTTGGGACAGTGGAGGAATAGGAGTGAGCAGATCACGGCAGGAGCACAGGGCAGGCCGTCAGGTGCTCCATGGCCAGATGTCCTCCTGGCAAGGGCATCTTCCCCAACCTAGCTCTGCTGCTTAATGTAACAGCTTGCAGCCAAGTCCACAGGGTGGGTATCCTGTGAACATCACTCACTCCCATGAAGCTGACAACACCGGTGTGCACAAACCTATGGAGGGGATTAAGTAAGCAAAAGCGTGTGAAGCACCAGGCATCATATCAGAGACATTCTGCTTAACACATGAGAGCTGTTATGATACAGGTCTACACCCCCTTTTCTGAAATTCCAAAATCCCAAACCTTCTGAAAAATGAAACATTTCTTCCTATCAGGAGGCAAAAGCAGACCAGAACTGACATGAGGCTGTTTGTTTTTATCCAGTTTCATGTGACTATCCATATGTTTCTCTGTGGTAATACTAAGATATTTGGTTACAGAGTATCATATTAGTTTTGAAAATCTGCAAACTTCAGCATTCTTAAACACATCTGGTCCGCAGGAATTTAGATGAGGAACTATGGACCTATGTGCATGCGTACACATTCACATTCAGGTACAAATGGCACGTACATAGTGGCACGCGTGTATGAACACATGTCATGGGCACCACCCGTAACAGTATACGAAGCAGGAAAATCCGTCCACTGTAGGCACTGCCCTCAATGATATGTGTTATTCCATGTGATCCTCCTAGAACCAATAGGAGGCAGCCAATAGGATATCAATATTTCTCCCAATTCACAGATACCGAACCAAGGCTCACAGAGGTTAAGTGTCTGACCCAAGGCCACACAATTAGTTAGTGAAGAACTGGGTCCCCAGCATGCCAGAGCCATGTTCTTTCCCTTAGATGCCCTTACTCCCCACTCTCACAATCTCTTTGTGAGAAACATTGATGGAAGTAAATGGAAAGGCAACTTCAACCTCAGGTCCAACATTTGAGCCCTGAAAGCTCCAGCTAATGATCAACTAATGACCACAGCACTAACGAGGGGGAGGATTATTAAATCTGGGAGCAGGGTCCTACCTCTATTTCCTCTGCTGGTCCCTTGCTGGTTTCCAAGAAAGAATAGTTTCCAGTCAGCCTTCATTAGAACCATCTGGGCCTCAGTGTCAGCCACAGCCTGTTTGCCTTTCCTGAAGTTCATCAGAATTGAATACATCTTGAATTTCACAATAGGGACCTAAAGTTAGTCCACTGGTTTGAGGCTATGACCCTTTTAACTAGGGCACATAAGACAGCAGTTTCCAGGCCCCAGGGCAAAGACTATAGCACTGGCTTTTAGCAACAAAGTGTCCCAGATGGGGACCCAAACACCCACTCACAGGTCCCAACTCTGCCAAGAATAGTCATGGGATCTTGGGTAAATCACTTAACATCTTTGGGCATTGGGCACAATTTCTAAGTCCCTCCCAGAAATTAAATGCCACTGTCTAAGGACCAGAACCTTTTTCTCAATCACCTGAACTGGGCTCTGACCATGCTTTTCACTGGTCGGGGGTCATCTGCACAGGCCCCTCCCTGGATAGCCTGAGTCATTTGGGGGGGGCTTGCTTTTCTTTCAGTCTGAAATGTTCTAGAGAAATCTAAGCCTTCAAGCTTTGGCTCAAGGGTCGCCCCTCACACGGTCATTCATTCCTTCCTGCTCCCAAGCCTCTCAGCTCACTCGGTCACCGTGCCTGCTGCAGGGTAATTATTAGGACTTGCTTACTGTTCTGCCTTCTCTCTTCCCCTCTATTCAGTGGCATCGTGGAAGTTGGAAGCAGCCTCGCTTATTAGCTCTTAGGAGGCTCAGACCCCAGTTTGAGACAATCATGGATTCAAATCCTGGCTTTCACTATTATTCCTCTGTGACCTTGGGCAGGTCAATTTACCTCTGACCTTCAGTTTCTAAATCTGTAAAGTAGGTGCAATGACAAAACCCATAGGGTTATTTGACAATTACAAGGCCTGGGACAAGGTATGTACTTAATACATGTTTGATGAATGAGTTGAAATAATCATTCAAAAGAACAGTCAGAGCTCTCATCTGGGCTGGTGGACAGGCCAGCAGTGAGTTGAGCATAGATTCCAACGGCTGACAACTGTGTGGCTTTTTCTTTTCACACTTACTTATTCATTTTACCCTGTGAAGCAGGCATGGCTGGCATTTTCATTTCAGTGTCGCACAGAGGAAACTAAGTGTCATGATGGTTGTGAACTACTCTGAGCTGTGCAGTCCCTGCACCGAAACCCAAGACTAGAGCCCAGCTTGACAGAGAAATGGATCTGCCACAGCCCTTTCCCCTGGCTCTGGTTTTGGCAGAGTTGTCCTCATTATCATTCAGGTGGTCAGACTTCCAGGCCCCAGAGCCCTCCCACCAGCCCAAGAGCCCTGGGGCTGGCAGAGAGGGAAGAAGGTGCTCCGCTGCTCTACTGTGAGATCTGGGTCTAGACACACCCTCAGTGGCCTTTCAGGTCCCCATCTGTAAAGTAAACCAGCAGAGAGAAGTGACCAGAGCGTAAACCAGGGGCTATCCCCACTGCTGGATTCACCTCCCAGCTCGGCTTCGTCTCTTACTGGCTGAATGACCCTGGGTATAGACTTCCTCCCAGTCTCTTTATCTGTAAGTGAGAATCCCTCAGAGGTTAGCGGTGAAGATTCCATGGAGCACTTACCACAGTGCCTGGCAGATAGTAAAAGCTTGGTAAGTGTTAGCTATTTGTATTTCTCCTACTAGCAGACTCCACGGTCCCAGGACCCCTTCGATCCTGCCGTCTGCCCTCTGACTCCTAGACTAGTGCTCCTTCTACTCCATTAACCTGGAAGAAACCCACCACGCAGGGTGAGTGCAGCCCAAATGCTATTCTGCCCCAGGAATCCAGCTCTTTTTTGTCCTGTTTTGCTGACGCCCAAATCGTCCTGGGCATGGTGGCCTCAGCCCTCACTACAGAGAGCTGCCCTGAAGACCCCTACTGGGACCCTCTTCAGAGCACCAGCTTTCGGGACTGAACTCTGACCCCCATTCTTCCAGCATGAATTGAGCCTGTCTAAGGGTGTGGGGCTTGGCCAGCGGGCCCCTGGTGGGCTGAGACTCTGGTGTGCCTCCAGGCAAAAGTAGCAAAGCTCAGCAGAAATGTCCCAGGCAGAGACACAGGTCAGTGGCCTGGGAGGAGCTGGCAACATGGGGTCTTCAGAGGCGGGAGCCAAACTCACCAGCCAGAGAACAAAGGGGTCTTGGAGAGAAGGCCCAGGCCTCAGCCTTTCACATCACCAGTGGAAACACCAGGAATTGGCCACATATCAAAGGCAACTGCAGCCGGCTGAGGGGACCCTTTATGGGACGAGGGGAGTGGCCCAGATTGGGATCCTTGGATCCTAAGGTAAGGTCACCTGACTTGGAGAGGAGTCCCTTCTACAGAAAGCTCCTTACAGGTCATCCCCTACTAAGGCTGTAAGCAGCCTCTGAGCCCTGCTGAGCCTTGGCCTCTGCTATTTCCTCCACGAAGAATGCCTGTTCCCCTTTATCTGCCTGGTGAATTCCTGTTCATCCTTCAGAGACTTGCTTGAGTTTAATGTCTGGGAAGTTAGATGCTCTCTCCTGAGCGCCCAAAGTGCCTCTCTTCTTCATAGCAATTACCACATTGTCCCAATCTTAATCTCAGTGATTTTATTTTCCTTGACAGCCTGTGAGTTCCCATTCCTGAGCCATGTCCTTTCACCTCATCTTAAAGATGGCTTCATCACTATCCGAGGCTGCAGTGTCTTGATCTCTACCCATGCTCACCTGCCAGCACTGGCATGCCAGTCCTTCAGCTTCACAGGACGTCTGGGCCTGGAAGCCCCTCTGCCTACTAAGGCCTGTCCTGGCTCTGCTTCCTTCCCTCTTCTGCCCAGATGCCCTGCCTTCACCTCAACCCTTTTCTGCCACCACTCTCAGTTACTCTCCTCTTCTCTGTCTCTTCATGGGTTCATACACCCACCCTTCCACCCCTTATATGCTAGAGTTCCAGAGTAGCTAGAGCAGCGGTTTTCAAACTATGGGTTGCGACCCTTTTGTAACAATGAAAATATATCCTGCATATCAGATATTTACATTATGATTCATAACAGTAGCAAAATTACAGTTATGAAGTAGCAAAGAAAATAATTTTATGGTTATTTATGTGGGGGTCACCACAACATGAGGAACTATATTAAAGGGTCACGGCATTAGGAGGCATTAGGAAGGTTGAGAACCACTGAGCTAGAGGAAAGCACTTTCCACTATGAGACCCATAGCCAGCCCCAGCCCTGCTCTCTCTGAGGAGCCCAGCCTGGTGGCCAGCACCATTTCTATGCAGCCTAAGTCACCACTCCAATATCCAGAAGGGGCTCTTCCAAGGCTTTGCCAAGAGCCTCACCTTGCAACCTCCCCTCATTCTTTGCAGAAGACCCAACTCCTACTTCACAGGGAAATGAGAGGACACGGACTGCAAATCCCAAAACTTCTGGTTCCCTTACCTGGAAGTCAGATAGCTCTGATTATTGCTCTGGAGTTTCCCCTTTCCCACCTCCACTTCCTGTGTCTACCTGCTATTTCTCCTGCACCTTCTACCTTTTCTTTAATTTCTGCCATCAGCCTATAAATATAGTTAAAGATCTTTTATCCAAAATGCAGGGCTGGGGACAACGGTTCATTCTTGCACTTTGAGAGGCCAAGGCAGAGGATCACTTGAGGCAAGGAGTTTGAGACCAGTCTGTGCAACAGAGAATGACCTCATCTCTATACAAAATAAAATAAAAAATAAAAAGTTAGTTGGTGCTAATTTTGGCATGGTGCTATATACCTATAGTCCCAGCTACTCAGGAGGCCGAGGCAGGAGGATCACTTGAGAGGAGTTTGAGATTACAGTGAGCTACAATCAGGCTATTGCACTCCAGCCTGGGCAACAGAGCAAGACCCCATCAATAGAAGTTAAAAATCCTTTAACAACAAAACTCTGAATAGTTCTTTGGTGCTTCCTCCTCTCAAAACTTTCGACTGATCTCTTCCCTCCCCTACACAGCCATGCTTTTCAAAAGACTCGTGTGCATTTTCTAATTCCAACTTCATTCTTTCTTTTCCAAACTCAATCCCTTGCAACCTGCCTTCAGACTCCACCACTTCCTGAAACTTCTCTGGCCACAGTCACCAAGACTGTCTTGCTGCTTACCAAGGGAACGCTTGGTGGCCCTTGGCTCCATGAACCTCTCTGGAGCAGTTGTTACTGTTGGCCCATCCCTCCTTTTAAAAAATGCCATGCCTTTGGCTGGAAGGACATCACCCTCTGGTTTTCCTCCTCATCCCCTCAGCCTCCCTTTGGATCTGGGCTACTCTATCTTCCCCTTAAATTCTGAAATTCTCTGAGCTCCCTCCTTGACCTTCAGCTCCCATCTTTCTGTGTTCATTCGTGTCTGCATATCTCATCCACACTCACGTCTTCCACTGCTTGCTGGACACAGGAGATGTCCACACCCCAAACTTCAGTTCAGACCTCTCTCCTGAACTCCAGCACCACATTCCCCACTTGATCCCAGACACCCCAGACAACTCCGAGACAGACCTCTTGAATAGAACTCATCTCCCATCCATGTGCTCCCTACAGCAGCCAATGACACTAAGTGTGCTGCCCAGAAATCTAGGAGTCACTCTGGCCTCTCACTCCCACCTTCCCCACCCTGTATCAGTCGGGTAATATTGTAGGGCCAACCTGGCTGCATAAGGAGAATCACCTGGAAAACTTGCCAAACAATTTCCTAGGCCCTACCTATGACTTACAGCAGTGGTTGTCAACCTTCCTAATGCCACGGCCCTTTAATACAGTTCCTGTGGGTTGCGACCCACAGGTTGAGAACCACTGACTTACAGAATCCAAATCTCCAGGGTCAAGGCCCTGAATTTTCTAGAAAGCTCCCCAGGATGCGGTGATGCTTGGCTGGAAGCACAGTCTGGCATTTAGGGATCCACTGTTCTCTAACCCATCCCCTTCTGTCCACAGCCAACATCACTGCTGGTTGCCTAGTTCAGGACAACAGCCTCTTGCACTCCTGGCAAAATACTTGCCTCTGCTGACCCACTCTCTGCAATTTGCAGTGGCAACCTTCCAAAGCATGCTATAGGATCATGGCTCACCTCTGCTAAAATCTCTTCTTAAATTCAGCACAACACAGGACCCCCTGTTCAAAAATCATTAAGAAACCCCTCAGGCTTGCACTCCAGCCATGTTGACAGTGGTCCCCAAACAAACAGCCCCATTTGACAACTCCTGTCCTTATATGTATTCATTCTGACCACCCGCCCCCACCCCCACCCCCGCACTCCTTCAGCCTCACAGGATCCACTCTTAAGGCTCAACCAGGCTGGGCTAAACGCCTGCCACTCAGGCACTATTACTCTGCAGTGACCATGGAGTTTCTAGGCTTCTCCCGCACTTAAACAGCGAACCCTCAGGACAGGACCTGGATCTTGATTGGTCCCCAGAGCAACACCCAGTTCCCCGCTCACAGAGGTGGTCAGCAAGGGTTAGTGAACAGAAGGGAAAAGAAGAGAAGGGGAAAGAGAAGACGGGGAGCATCAGAGGATTTGAGGCGGTTCTGCCAGTTTGTTTTGAGGCCCAGGCAATGAGCTAGGTCTCTACCCAGCAGGGTTTCTGCTATGGATCCTGAGGCTGTGTCCACAGAGATAACACCCTGGCTTGTGGCACCTGATGAGATTTGGGGCATCTGAGAATTCCTGGCGACTCCTGTCTGCCCTGGCCACCTCTGAACTTCCATTAACAATTGGTCCACAAGGACTCTGGGACAACTCACACTCTACTGCTGAACTGGCTGTGCCCTTCTCCTCCCTGGACCCTGTCCCCTCCCTTGCTTCGTGCTTGGACAACAGCACCACTGTCCTCCTGTCATGGTAGCCCCAACCTGGGGGGTGAAGCCTTCACCTGGCCCTGCCAATCCTCATTATGACTCCCTACCCCTCCTTTCTCTTTCCCTCCTGCCCTGTTTGTCCACCCAGTGCCTTTGCTACAAGACCAGCTGGTCACTTTTACACTTCAACCACAGCCATGACGATGCTCATGGGCTTTCCCTGGCTCCCAACCTTGCTGCCCTCATCCAACCTCTTGCCCCAGTCCTGAAAATGGCTGAAGTCCTTTGGGGGGAGGAGGAGTGTGAGAAGTGGACAGAAGCTTCTCACTAGTTGGCACCCTTTTTTTGCCCCTTCACTGTAGAGTCACCAGGCACTCTATGAAGTGGGTTTGATTCTATGGCAGTTCCATTCTCTGCATCCCACATCCAGGACAGCTACTTAATTTGCAGATCCCCAAATAAAAATGCAGGACTTCTTGTTCAAAAACTATTAAAAACTCCAAGCTGGCAATAGCAGAGCATTCCTGCTTTTCCATTTTCCAATTCAACTATCAGGCCCCTCTAAGCACATGGCCCCATGCAACTACACAGACCAAAACTGGCTCTGCCCATGACCCTCTCCTGCTCCTATACTCAGCTGCTTCTTAGGCAGCTCCTCTGGGCCTCCCCACAGATACTCAGCCCCAGACACCTCCAGAAGACCAGGGCCCTGTTCAGTAGGCACACAGCACAGGGTCCACTAGGCCATCAGGGAATCTTCCCCTCACACTGCCCCTGAGATGCATAATACTTACATCTTTCTCAAATCAAAGCAGAGTTATTGAGCTCCACCTGGCTGAGTCTCAGGAAGGGAGGACAAACTGACAAACACTTGATCAGTTTATAGCAGACTTAAGACTTGAACAAGAGCAGGACCAAAGAAATAACCTGTGAATTCAGAGAAAAATAATCACCATTGATTAGGGAACTGAATTTCATAAAAGACAACATAAAGATGAGCTTCGGTGAATAGGTAAGGTTTTATTGACCTGAGGATGACATTCCAGGAAGAGAGGACAGAAGAATTCTGCAAAATTCCTGGCACCTTCCCTGGGGGAACCGAAGCTCATTCAGTTCACCTCTCCCAACCCAACCTTCAGTCTATCAAAGGGTGGTGACCTGGGCTGTCTCCTGCCCCACAAGGGCTGAAGCCCACTTCCAAAGCAGCAGTGCCCCAGCTGTGCTGATGGGAAGTGGGGCTTACCTGCCACTCCCTCCCCTTGATCCTGTGGGTGCGTGAGGGTGAGGGTGTGCGGAAGCTTGGAGAAGTGCATACAAAGATCCCAGACTGGGAAGGGAGGGGACTGGCTGACACACTCAATAGGCATGACCAGGGGTGAAAAGGGAGCGACTCCTATCCCCATGGCCCCACTACCACTTTATATTATGGATATTTTCAAACGTATACAAAAGTGGAGAGAATGGCAAAATGATAGCCCAAGTCCTCTTCCCCACCCCCAGCTTCCACGGTTATCCTCTCCTGGCCAATCTTGTTTCCCCTAACCCTCATCCACCACCCATTTAAAAGCAGGAGGTGCGTGGCCTGAGGGTGGCGGAGGTGTCCCCAGCTGGCCACCGAGTGCCAGGCCTGCACCACTAGAGGCGAGAATGCAGAGCGGTGGCTAGGGGACACAGTGGGGCGGGGAGCGGAGCGCACTCCGGGTGGGGGCCGTGGGGGCGGGGCCGGCGGGGCGGGGCGGGGCAGCGCCCGGCGAGGTTGGGGGCGCTCTCTCCGCAATTCAAGGCTCGCAGCGCTGGGCGCAGAGCACCAGTCTCCGCCTTGCAAGCTCAGTGTATACCCGCTGCGCCGCCGCTGTCCGTGCCTGCAGTCGCCTTCCCGCTGCTGCCGCCACCACCATGCCCAACTTCGCAGGCACCTGGAAGATGCGCAGCAGCGAGAACTTCGACGAGCTACTCAAGGCTTTAGGTAAGCTGGTGCGGAGGTCGCGCCCCTCCTAGGAGAAGCAGCCCAGAGGTGACCAGGTCCCGGAGGGTGTAGACATTGGGGGATCCCCGGGCAAGAGGGAGTCCTCCAGACGACAGATCGCTGAGTCTCGTAGGCTCAGAGTCTCAGAGCAGCGAGCAAAGTCGGGGCCCCACGTTCAGCGAGCAGAGCCGGGGGCCCCACGTCCAGCGAGCGTTTGCTGGGCATTTGGCTACTTCCTCGACGGTTCGGCCTTTATCTCGTGGTAGACCATAGCGAGGAGAGATTACTGGAGCGCAAAGAGTGTCAGGGACTTTAAATTTTGGAGCTCAATTTGAGACCAGGCTTTGGGCACAAATTTACTACAACTGGGGGAGCCACTTACCCTCTTTGAACCTCAACTTCTCGTCTCGAAAACCAGGGCGAGGGCTGAGACAAGTGAATCTATTTTAAGAGCCTGTCTAAAATCAGAGGGTATGTGACATGCCCTAGACGACAGGCGGGTTGCGAGGCCCTGTGACCTGAGCCTGTGGTGCACCCTGTGCAGGTGTGAACGCCATGCTGAGGAAAGTGGCGGTGGCGGCTGCCTCCAAGCCGCACGTGGAGATCCGCCAGGACGGGGATCAGTTCTACATCAAGACATCCACCACGGTGCGCACCACTGAGATCAACTTCAAGGTCGGAGAAGGCTTTGAGGAGGAGACAGTGGACGGACGCAAGTGCAGGGTGAGGCCCCAGAGCCCGTGCAGCGTTCCCAGGCCCCGGCTCTCTGCCCAAGACCCATTGCAGCTGGAGGAACCCGTGTCTCCCTTTTGCGGTCTGTGGCGCGCTTTCCTTGCAGGGGGCGTGTGCACAGGCTGTTTGCAGAAAGGGTTTGCGCAACTTAGCTACCCGGGGTGGGGAGGAAGCCCTATACTCATTCCATCTCAACCTCATCCCTACACGGAGTTGCTAACAGCCACGCTTCAAGCGCGGGCTCTGCACCGCGCGGCGTTCCCAGCTGCGGCTTTTGCAGCGGTTTTAGGCGCCGAGCGCGGGCGGCGCGGAAGGCGGAGGTTGCAGGGTCTCCGACTTCTCCGCCGGCGCGGCTGCTACGTTTCCCGTCGCAGGTAGAGCGGCAGCGCCTAGTTCCCGCTCCCGGTGTCTCTGAGCCGCCTGGGAATGCTCCGGATCCAGTTTCAGAGGTCCCAGTGGCTCCCAGCACCTCTCTCTGCCCGCCTTAAAGGAACTGCGGAATCTTTCCAAAAGCAGCGTGGGTTCTGGCAGGGAAAATGGACTAAGCGCCCTCTCTTAGTCCTCAAGGGCAAGAATTTCTTATTTCTCTGGACATCGGCCCCAGGTGTGAATGAGTGGACTGAAACAAGGGGTTATACATTCCTTATTTGCATAGAAAAAATTGCGTTTGGTTAAGCAGGTGGAAAAATAATCGCTGCAGCTACCACTTATCTAAAAACTGACAGAATGTCTCCCTTCCTTTCTCTAATATTAAAAATAAAAGGTCCTAACATTCCAGAGAATGGTGAATTGTTTCTTTCACCTTTATTGAGCGGAACTGTGCCTCGTCTGATCCCAGACTGGGACTCTGGGCAGTAAGAAAGATGCAGAAACTCCCCCAGGAGCAGGCTGACCTGGGAAGCAATCTTTAGCTCCCGGAATTGGGGAACTAGTGGGATCCCAGGCCCAAACCATGGTATTGTTTGTAAAAACAAAAGAGGAGAACAAGCAGGAGTGAAGGTCTGGGAACCTAAAAGAAAAGGTTTGACAATTGGGCAGGGCTCAATTTAGGGACACCCAATGATAGCTACTGCCAAGGAGGGTAATTCTGATTTAAAAAAAAAAAAAGAAAGGTTCCCAGCCTGGAGAGTGGGGCTTTATTTATTCCATTCCACCTACCCCTTGCCTAATGAATGTGTCCCATGTGTAATTTAAAAAGTGATTATCTGCACATTCAGTACTGTCTCCCACCCACCCCACCCCCACCCCGGCACAGCTGTCCCATGCTCCTCTTTGTGCAGACCATGGGGGAAACTGCAGGGAATCCCTTTTTTTGCCTCCTGCCTTCAACAGCATGATGACCCTTTAGATTGTTTTTTTTCAACAATTTTTCTAGCAGGACATAACCTGGAAAATGGAAGTGTTTTAATTCTCAGAGCCAGAAACACCCACGTCTATAATAGCAGGACTGCATCTGATGAGGAGTACAAACAGAAAGGACATTCTTGACCCAAGATGCAGGGAATCACACTCCTGAATAGCAGATGACCGATGTGGCTACAAACAACGTGTCTCTTTTTTTTTTTTTTTTACCCCCTCTGTCACCCTGAGTAGAGTGCCATGGCTCATAGCAACTTCAAATTCTTAAGCTTGAACAATCCTCTTGCCTCAGCCTTTTGAGTACCTGGGGCTACAGGCATGGGCCAGTATGCCCGGCTAGTTTTTCTATTCTTAGTAGAGATGGGGTCTCACTCTTGCTCAGGCTGGTCTTGAACTCCTGAGCTCAAGCAATCTACCTGCCTCGGCCTCCCAGAGTGCTAGGATTACAGGCATGTGTCCCAAATATCATGTCTTACCTGTTCTAAAACTTTATGGTTCTGATGTGAAGATTCTTGCCTTTAAAATCCAAATCGTCTGAAAGGATAGTCCATTTTTACATAAAGGAAGTTTGACATGCTCTTAATTTTATACACAGAGATATAAAGCATGCTTAAGGCTTTGTTGCATTGGTGTGTGTGTATGTGAGAGAGAGAGAGGAGGCGTATTTATACTCTATAAAATCCTTGACTAGCACTCCGAATTTGGGTTTTATAAAACTCAGCAAAGAAGATTCTGTGGCTCGCCGACAGGGACCATGTGTTGCTGCGTTGCACAGCAGTTATTCTCCAGTGCTCATTGTTGTCTCTGCTCTTGCTGCTGTGACTGTAATTAATGTCACTAATGGTTTTCCTGCCCACAGAGTTTAGCCACTTGGGAGAATGAGAACAAGATACACTGCACACAAACTCTTCTTGAAGGGGAAGGCCCCAAAACCTATTGGACCCGCGAGCTGGCCAACGATGAGCTTATCCTGGTGAGACCCCTGTGACCCTAAAACAATCCTGACATTTCCCAGATGGTGCCTGAGGTGGGCCACACAACCACAGCATTCTCCTTCATCCACTCAGAGAAAGACGCCATTTGCCCTGGATTAAAATTTGAGCAGAAAACCCAACATGACAGTTTAGGTCAGAAGAAATCATTGTTAAATGGTTGGCAGGAAAGGGGAGTGGCTCAGAGGGTAGAACAGGGGCTGCCTGCCACTATCCAAAGGGTTACATCCCTGTGGCAGTGACCTGCTTTTAACCAACCTTCCCTCCAGCCGGCTCGGAATGCTCAGGCTCTGTGAGGTCCCCAGGCTCACACTGCAGAAAGGATTTTTTTTTTCCCTTCTTTTTCCCCATTTTGCTGGCTGGAAATGGTTTCAGAAGCATTCATTACGTTAGAAAACATTTTTACCTCTGATTTACAAACTCCAATGACCTTCAGGAGCCAGGCAACTAATGCTAATTTCAGAAGTGTCAGAATAAAACAATGCAGAGAGGGTGAGCCCTTTAGAACTGGAAAAAGGTGGGCTCTTCCTTACAAACAAAACTTAGTTGGTGAGGCCAAGTTAGAAACCCTTATAGATTAACACACACCCCATTCCCTTTTCTTAGGTAGAAGAGGGAAGAAAGACAGGACAACTCCCCACCTTACCCTCCTTTTGTGTTTCAGAACTGATCGAGCTTTCCCAGCAAACACCTTCCCCCCGCCCCACCAGACCAGAAAGGGAAAAGCTGTTTGGGGTAGCTGGGAAATTATATCCTTTGTTCTCCATCAGGCATTTAATTACCATCTGCCCCATCTTAGTGAGTGTCACTCTGAAATGTGGGGAGACTACACTAAAACTAAGAGATGTGCTAGGAAGGGGCTCCCTGTGTGACCTTGACAGCCTCCCCTCTATTCTCTTCCTAAGCTCCATGTCCCCTGCTGTAAAATGAGAGACTGAGCTGAGGTTGATCTCTGAGGTGCCTCTCAGCCCTGAAATTACATGTTTATTCTGTGGGAAGACCCTACACTGAGCTTTCTCTGTTACTTGAACTAAGGTCTCTTGATCTCTATTGTTACCCTTCCCTGAGATGATTTAACATACTTTCTCCTTTGTTAGAGAAAGGACTGGCTTAATTGGCAACTTGGTTAATGTTGTTTCCAGGGACAGGATACTTGATGAGGTTGAAGGGCAATTTGAGGCTAAGACATGGAAATTTAGGGGAAAAGGTGCATGTGCTTTACTGGACCCAGAGATAGAGAAGAGGGAGATGATTTTAGAGTTCTTGGGTATAGCCGAGGGTTAAGTAGGCTCGGTTTGTTCTGAGAAAGTGTGATTTTATTAACCTCTATGGTATATGAGCAGCCAGAGTCACAGGCCAAATTCTGCTAGAGGCACTCCACCTCTTCCAACCCCCTCCTCCTCCACAGCTCCACCCACTCATCCTTCCCTGGCTCAGCAAACATATATACAAGCCTCCAAGGGAGCATGAATTCTTGGCATTTGGGATCTGAAATGTGGGCTTTTATTTTAAGGGTTATTATCATTAATAAATCTAAAACGTAGTGAGATGCAGCCTCCACATAACAAGAGGCAAATTATTCTGGTTAAGTTGAAATAAGCTCTCCCAGTGCCAATAGTAAATTGCCCTCAGCCTGTAAGCTGCTTTCCTTTGAAAATTGAGCATACTCCCTCAAACCACTCTGGAATATTCTATGGAGAGTTTCTTTCAGGAACCTCTAAGCATACTTTGCAGGCTGAAAAGGCCACTTCAAATGCAGTGATTTCTTCTCATGTCATGAGGTCATTGTTAGCCTGGGAGAGCTGTCATATAGCCAGAGTAGTTACTGCAGGGTGAAGAGTCAAGTCCCCAAATGCCGGCATTCCATTTGCCAGGCCTTGGCTGTAGAGCTATAAGAGTTGTGGAAAACTAACATGGTCCTAAGGTGCCTAGATAACTGAGAGGTGGTTTTATGATGGGAATTCCACTCCACACACACCCCCAGAGCACAGAATGACTTGCATTCCTCATTGAAAAAAAAAAAAAAAAAAGGACGGGACACAGAAGGTGTCCAGAAGCAGGCATAGCTGTGCTAATCTGATCAGGAGACCCCTAGTGTGAAAAGAAGCTAGTGATGAACATTTGCTTCCTAATAATCTGTATAGACTAGAAGGATTTCCCTGGAGCACAGGAGTTGGAGTAATGTTTTTGCAAATGTTCTCTGAGAGCATCTCATGACCTACTAAGGGTTCTAGGGGTAAGAATATGAAGATCCTAGGACAGCTAAACTCTTGGTTCCAATGGTTTTGATCTCTCTTGAATCTCAGGCCACTTTGAGAATCTGAAGATAAAGACCCTCCAGCACAGCGGTTCTCAACCTATGGGTCACAACCCCTTTTTAACAATGAAAATACATTGCAGCATTAGGAAGGTTGAGAACCACTGCTCCAGAGGATAGGTGTACACCTGCAAACAAACATACCACACCAGGTCTAGAGGACTGGGAATTTTGGCTTTTAACATATACTCCTTTCCCTGTCTAGCTGTCTGTGAGATGCCCCAGAGAGCAGGCCTGTGAGTAATTGCTGCCTTAAGGAAAGCTGAGATAGCTGACTTATGGGCAATATCATTTCAGGGGGCAGAAGAAGAAACATCCTCCTCCATCAGTGGAATGATGGAGCGAATGAACAAAGAGCCATAGAATTTTAGCTGGAAAGAGCCTTTGGGATCAACTTGTTCAATATTGATGTCCTCGACAATAGCCCTGCCTGCCCCGTCCCTGTCGTGCCAAGAGAGGAAGACACTTGCCTTAGCTTACACAGCTGGGGGTCGCAGGACTAGCTCTGGACGCCAACATTAAGCTTTGGCCGTTGAGATCAATTTTCTAGATTGCAGGTGACTCAAGTGTCACTTCTACAACATTTCAGGCTGTCTCCCCAACTAGATGGCTGCTTCCTAGAAAGCAGTTCTATTCCTTCTTCAAAGAAATCCCACCTGGCTGGTCAGCATTGGACTCCATTAGTCCAGCTGCCCAAGCCCCTTACTCTCTCGAAGTCATTGGAAAGAAAAGCTTTAGGGAAAGCTCTCAGAGAACAGTTCCCTTTTGGGCAGCTGGAACATCCAAAGTAGCATTCTTTCTCTTTCAGTTTAATTTCAAAACCAAAGCTCCTGGCATCTCCTATGTCAGCATTCATAGGTTCCAGGAGCAAAGGAAAACCGTATAACATAATTCTATACCCCAGGGGCCTCTCTGCCATATATAGGGAGCTTGAGGAAGGGGGAAAAAAGAAACTCTTTGCACTTACCATAAGCACACAGCACAGGAAATTGAATGTCTGTTACAAAGAGTTTTTTAACAGGGCAGTAAGTGGCCTTATTAGTGATATGATTTAAACATTTTTGCACAGGCATCTGCACTGATTGGTTTTCCTTTTCCCCTTCTCTACAGACGTTTGGCGCCGATGACGTGGTCTGCACGAGAATTTATGTTCGGGAGTAAAGGCAGCTGGCTTGTTCCTACTTTTAGCAAGGGATATAGTCTCCCTCAAGGAATATGTCATAGGTCTGAGCCACCGGTGAACTACCCCTTCCCTCTATCAATATTAGATGATCCCATTTCCCAATGACAGTGTTGTAGTATCTCCCCCACTCCCACCCCTTTGTGCCTCTTATATTCCTTTGTGCTCCATAGTTTGGCATTTGCACGCATTTGTCAGTCATTAAACTGGTTGGACACATCTCATGGCTTTGTGCTTTTCTGAACTGGCTCTTTGATTTCAACCCAAGAGTTGGTGTGTACCTGCCGTCCCTAGCACTGCACTAGCCTCAGTGCCCTGATTGTACATCAGCAGCTTCAAGCTGGATCCATCCACACTGCAGGTCCAGGGGTGATTAGACCTCACAGTGTGGTTTTTTAAATTGGGTTGGTTGGTTTGGGTGGTTCCCAGAAGGAAAGAGAGGGTTAAGTGGGAAGAGCTCCTAACAAAGGTGCTCTTTACACAGTGGGGTGAAGAGGACTGAAAGGATGGGAAGCATCTAGAGACTACCAGTGAGAGATACCCCTAGGTCTGAAGACGAGAAGGAGGGTGTCACCAGACCTTAACAACTGTCACCTGGGAGATGGACCATTGTGCAGGACCTAGAGGAACGCAGCCACTGCCAAAGCCACAGCCCCACATATGTGGGCAATGTGGAGGGGAGGCTTGGCTTGAGATGAGGGGATAAATACCCTGACCTCCCATCTTTCCATCTCTAGCTACCTATTCTGCCTATCAGCAAATCCTAACTGGAACATAAATCCCACCTGTTCACAGGCTCACTCTCCCAAGGGCATGGCTGGGCAGACAATGGATCTGAATATGCAGATAGAAAATACCTCACACACAGTTGCCGACTTTTAAATTTGAAAATCAGATTTCATATGATCTGAATTTTTATATTCTTAAAAGAAAAATTGGGAAAATCTGGTATCCCTGAATCTACATTACCACAGAGTGACGATTTTTTTTTTTTTTTGAGACAGAGTCTCACTTTGTTACCCTCTGTAGAGTGCTATGGTGTCACAGCTCACAGCTGTGGTGTGCTATGGTGTAGCACTCTACACCCTCTGTAGAGTGCTATGGTGTCTCCAGCTCTTGGGCTTAGGTGATTCTCCTGCCTCAGCCTCCCAAGTAGCCGGGACTACAGTCGCCTGCCAGAACACCCGGCTATTTTTTTGTTGCAGTTTTTGCCAGAGCCAGGTAGGTTCAAACCCGCCACCCTCAGTATATGGGGCTGGTGTCCTATGCAGTGAGCCACAAGCGCCGCCCCCACAGGGTGACAATTGGCCAGGCAGCTTCCCCTTTTTAAATAGAACCTGCTCTGTCTGCCCCTCCTGGGACCCTGCCCTGTGCCGCTCTCATTTGTGTTGCTTGTCTGGCCTCTCTCCTTGCCATCCCAGGCACACATGTTCTTGGCAAGGCTGGGTCAGATTTGGTTCACCAACAATGTTTGGGCAGGAATGAGGCCAGAAGAGCTCATGCTCGGGTGGGGCAGATGCCTGAGTGTGAATGTCCTCATTACCTGAGTTGTCACCACACCTTCCCAGCCCTGAGCCCTACTTTGCTGATACAGGAACCTCAGGCCCCACTCAAAGACTATTACCCACATCTGGAACTCTCTGAGGGTGAGATCTCTTATAGGACTGGGAGTACATCTCACAGCCTGCTTGTTAGGACTCTGGGGACTCCCGCTACTGTGATACCCCCAAGAAAGCACCAGTGGCTCCAGCAATGGCACTCTTCTCACAGTCCCAAAGCCACCAGGGGCTGGATTCTGGGTCAGAGTCAGGAGAAAGCCCGACACTGGGCCATACTTTATCCCTGGGGCCTTGAGGCATCTCTCTGAACCGCTCAAAGCCCTTTATGAAAACAGCTACTTTAGCTTCTAGCTCTGCCCCAGTGAGGCCGGAACAGCTCACTCCCGGATGGGGCCAGTGGCTGCAGGCACCATGCCATTCCCTCCTTGACGTTTGTTTCTCCTCTGGGGCTGGACTGCTCACTGGAAACAACCAAGTTCACCCTCAGTGCCCTACACAACGCATAGTTTCTTGAGGCAGAGAGTGGTGATGGAGCTGTTGCCCCTTTGCTTCTTGAAGGGACCTGGAGTGGGCTGCTAAGGATGGGAAGGATCTGGATTAGCATGAGTGTGGAGGAAGGCAACGTGGAGGGCCCACCTGAGGGTGAATGTGCTAGACTAGGACGTGTGGGGACTGGCTGCACAAGAGAAAGTGTCCAAGGTAGGTCATGCCAGATGGATGGCGACTGGGATATCTGGACTCTGCCCTTTGTGTACTGGGTGCCCAGGCAACTGTGGGTGGACTGAGTAAGCCTCAGACATCTCAGTCTACAGCCCTTTCTAACTCCTGCCACTGTACTGTTTTCTCCACATCCAGATTTGCTCCATAAGGGCACTGCCCTGTCCTACTGTAGTGTTCCTGTGCCAAGGACCCAGCCTGGGTGGAGGGAGGATTAAGGCCCTTCTTTTTTCTGACTCTGGGAATTAGGCGATTTCCATCATGTTCTTTGTCGTATGTGACACCTTACATGGGACACGTGTTTCCTTCTTATCGTCCTTCACAGAGGATGAAGATAGAGTGAAGGAGGCTATCACCTGCAACCCTCACCCGGTATGGCTGAGGGCATTTGGATGACGAAAAGAGGTGACAGGGCCCCAATAGTTCACTTAGAACATCAGCTACAGCCTGGGTCTCTTGAATCCTGTTCTTTCTGCATTTTCCAGATAAAAGGCACCATATTTCTCATTCCCTCATGTAATACCTCTCATGAGGCATTAGTGTTCCACAGAACACAGTTTGGGGATCACAGCTATCATCTTTTTTTTTTTTTTTTTTTTTTTTTTTTTTATACAGAGCTTCAAGCTGTCGCCCTAGGTAGAGTGCCATGGCATCACAGCTCACAGCAACCTCCAATTCCTGGGCTTAAGCTATTCTCTTGCCTCAGCCTCCCGAGTAGCTGGGACTACAGGTGCCCACCACAATGCCCAGCTATATATATATATTTTTTTTGGTTATCGTTGTCATTGTTGTTTGTTGGGCCCGAGCTGGTTCGAACCTGCCAGCTGTGGTATATGTGGCTGGTGCCTTAGCTGCTTGAGCTACAGGTGCTGAGCCCACGGCTATCATCTTAAGCCCTAAAATATCTATATGCATACACACACTGTTCTCTTTATCTTCTGCCCCATATGACACCAAACCACATTTAAACGCTGCCAACACCAGGTTCAGCTCTCTGAGGATGACGTCTCTCATCTCTTCCTTTGTGCTCAGAAATCTAGATAGTTTTTGACTAATTCTTTTGTGGCAGGGGATGCAGATGGGCACCATAGACTTGGAAACATTTGTCTGCACCTCAGCACCAGACTCTGAGGACAACTGCTTCAAAGAGGATGGGATCCCATCCGATCAAATCTCTATTACCTCATTGGAGGCAGGATTAACATTCCATTCTGTAGTAAGAAGATGAAGCATAATTTCTGGACAAAGAGCAAATTCTCACTAGGATTCTACAAGCATTACATGTTATATTTGTTATGATTGGGTAATTTATCTTTCTGGGAAAGTTACCTACAGGACTTGGAGGAATTTACTTAGTGAAAAAAATAAATGACAGTCACAATTTTTAAAACTCCTTTTGTTTCCACAAGTGAGGATAACTCATCAATTATGGTGAGTGAGGATGGGGGGGTCTGTAAAGTGGAATTTGACCAAGGTCTCTAAGAACAGCCATGATCAGGGGAAGTGGGATTTGGGGATTCTAGCATTAAAAAAAAATTGGCTTCAGAAACAATGTGTAGGAAAAATTTATGGAGTTATGAACTCTTGCAAAGAACATAATGAAAGGTGAAAATGCTGAGAAATTTTGGGGAAAAAAATCCAATTCTCAGAAACATACAAAATAAAATTGAGGGATGTTTTTCTTCTTCTCTTCTATCAGGAATAGGTTCAGAAAAATGTTCTTGAGTTCCCTTTACCTTGGATGATTGTAGTGGCACTGCTGGATGCAAAGAGCACGCCAGGAGACCAGGGTTGTAAATCCCGGCTCAGCTGCTAACTTGCTCCATGAACCTCACAACCTCTTCCTGGGCCTCCAATTACCCATCATACAAAAAATTGCCAAACATGGGCAGCGTCTGGGCTGGCTGCATATTAATCACCAGGGACAGCCTAAATGTTCACCGACAGGAAAATGATTAAGTCAACCACACCATGGAATTCTCTGCAGCTGTGGAGCAGAATGCGGTAGATATATATAGTGATATGGAAAGATGTCTAAGCTATATTAAGTTTTTTTTTAAGTGAATGATGATCTAGTTTAATGGAGAAAATGAAAACTGTATGTTAGATCTTTCCAGGGGGGAAAAAAAGCAAAAACCAAAACCCTAGAGGACATACATCAAACTGTTAATAGTGGTTACCTCTGATGAGAGACCATTTTATTCTCCTTATTTCTGTATGGTTGGAATTCATTTATAGTGGGCATGTATTATTTTTGTAATTTGAAATTCTTATTTAAAACATATGAAATTCTGATACTCTAGGTTTGGATTGCAGCCCAGGAATCTGAATTTCTTTGTATTTCTAATAGAACCGCTGAAGCAATGGTCACAAAGTTCTCTCCCAGCTCTAACAATCTACAAACCCATGAAGTTTGACTCATGACTTTGGAAAAAAGAAAAGAAGGACCAAATACAAAAAGAGGAGGTAGTGAGAAGGAAGGCACAATATTGGAAGCATGAATAATTCTAAGGAGTGTGGCTCAGTGCCCTCCTGGTGGCTCTGTATGTATGTATTCCATGTGAGATGTACAGCAGCCTCAGAGAATAGGGAGGGCCAGTATCCCCATTTTGCAGATTGGGGGGCACTGAAGTTTGGAGAGATTAAGTCCTTTGAGTAAGTCACTGAGTTTGTAGACGGCAGAGCTGGGATTACAGCCCCAGGCTGTCTGACTCTGAAGCCAATGTGTTTCCCACATCATCACCATCAGAAACATGAAATAATGTCCTTACTATGATATAATCATCAAGGATTGTATTTATGGTTTAATAGTAGTGAGTAACTTTTTTATAGAAGAGAAGGGAAAGAGAAAGCATAGCAAAAACTGACATTTAATAAGGCCTTGCTGGGCTCCAGGTCCTGTGCTACGCGCTTTTCGTGTGTTATCCCTTACGATAATACAGTCAGCTGGCAGGGCACACACTGATTTCTTTTCTTTCTTCTTCTTCTTCCTCTTCTTTTTTTGAGACAGAGCCTCAAGCTTTCACCCTGGGTAGAGGGCTGTAACATCACAGCTCACAGCAACCTCCAACTCCTAGGCTTAAGTGATTCTCTTGCCTCAGCTTCCCAAGTAGCTGGAACTACAGGCACCTGCCACAACACCTGGCTATTTTTTGGTTGTAGCTGTCATCACTGTTTGGCAGGCCCTGGCTGGATTCGAACCCACCAGCTGTGGTGTATGTGGCTGGCACCTTAGCCGCTCAAGCTACAGGCACCGAGCTGGCACATAACTATTTTCACTCCCACTTTACAGATGATAAAACTGAGGCTCAGAAAGGTTAAATAATTTACCCAAAGTGAATGAAAGTTAGTATGAGATTTAACTCAGGTCTTCTGTCTGGAGCAAAGAAGCAGAGAAAGAGAAGGGAAGAGAGGAGAGTGGCAGAGAGTTGAGTAGCTCCTCTGGTCTCCATGGGGCTCCTGTGTTTTAGGGTTGTCACCACCCCTAAGACATGGCAAGGGATCCTGGGGGCCCTTCAGAAGGGAAGCTCCACCTTACTGCCCAGACCACTAGTGCTGGACTGCGGGCCAGCCTCCCTCCCATAGTATATTTCCTTTGCCTGCGTTGACAGGTATCCAATTTCAAGCTCCCAGATCTGTTTTTAATCAGAAGCTAGAGCTGAGCCCTAGAGCAATTGTCCAGCAGCCTCAGTGAGACCCAGATGGAGACTTGCAACTTTCTCTTCCACCAAGGCGTCCTGGAGAAGGACTTAATCTCTAGAGTCCAGACTTGGGTGGTGGCCCTGTGAGTGCACCATTCAAGGCCCCTTCCTTTGAGCAGTGTCTCCAGAGGCTGATAGAAGTGAGAGAGAAGATGCACACATCAAGCCTATGGCCTCTCACTGCAGACATGCAGGGCTCACATTCCTCCCTAATTGTCTACTGCCGGTAAAGCTGGGAGAGAGGCTGGGGCAGCAAGGAGAAGCAATGTCTTCTCTTCCCACCTACAGAACAGATCCTACCTGTGCATCTCTTCCACCTGCCCTAAAACAGCACCTTGGACACACTCCCTGCCCTTGTCAAACCTGTCTTAGGCCTGATAGGGAGACAGATAAGGAATCATAACTGGATGATCATGACCAAGGCAGAGGCCATAATCGTGTGGGTGCATGGGGAACTAAAGATTCATCTTGCCACCTCATGGAAGAGTAGGCATTTGAACTAGCACATAAAGGATGCAGGGGCCATTTTCCAGGTAGTGCTGAAGCACTCCGGAAAGTAAATCGTCATAGACCTCGGAAAGCCTGGCGTTAGTCCATCTGGCCACCTTTGTGTGCATTAGGAAAAGGGACCACGTCTAGGCAGATATGGAAGAGATATCCTATCATCTTTTTGTACACTGTACAAAGTGTGCAGCTGTACTGGTGTGCCTGAGACTGTGACAGGGTCTGCTTTTCACATTTTTCTTTCTTCTTGTGATAATAGAATCCCTATTTCTTGAAATAAAGTGATTCCATGTAGTTACTGTGGGCCAGCCTTCAGAGTGCTGCTGCTTCACCGCCGTGGCGATCCATTCTGGAAAGGGCATGTAATTGAAACTGGGCCAGTCAGAACCTTCTTTGGGACTGCAGCCAGACCATTTGGGGAAAAGGTACTCTCTTTTGGCCAGGTTTGCTGAGGATTAGGTTAGCCATGAGTTGTGGAGCCACCATTGTTACTTCGGGGAGACTCTACCTGAAAAATGAAGCCTACAGGGGAAAAGCTCAGAAGAGAAACCACGAGAAAGAGAATTTTGATGTTGTTTAAACTCCAGGATTTGTTCCTGGAACATTCAAGTTACAAGAACCAGTAATTTCCTTTTTTTGTTTAATGTAGTCTGAGTTTTTATGCCTACAATCAAAAGGATTAACCATTATGGAAAGAATTGCCAGGATTCAAGCCAGCAGACACAGAATATTTAAAGCTTTGAAAACCAGACCAAAAAAGCTTTGGCCAGGCCTCAAGGGTTGCTAAATGAAGAGCTGGACATGAGACCGTGGGCATGGGTCTGGCCGGACTCTACTCAAAGTCATTTCCAGGTGGCATCTCCCTGTGTGCTCACCATAGCCTCAGGTGCTAGGTGGGACCAGGCCACTGGAATATAGATTTTTCACTCAACCTCTAAACTGGATAAGCCCTCAGCTGAAAGGGTGGTATCTGAGCTCTGGGGCACAGCAGGGCCCTGGCACTCTGGGACCAGCCTGAGATGGCTGTCTGACAGGAAGAGCTGTGTTTGCTGAGTTCCTGGGTAGTCTAGTGGGACTTATTACATATCATGCAACCCACTCTTGTGCCCCAGGGCCTTTGCATATGCTGACACCCACCCCCACCCCCGCCCCCAGCGTAGATGCCTCCCCATTTTGCCTATCTGGCAAACTTTTACTATGCCTTCAAAATTCAACTCAAGAGTTACTTTTTCTGGAAAACCTTCTTTGCCAGTTTTAAAACAAGACTACAAGTAGTTTGACTCGTCTCTTAACAAGAAATGAATTCTATATCCTCATCCTTTGAATCTTGTATTGGTCCTATAACTACGATGACCAATAGAGTATGTCAGAAGTGATGCTGCACGTCCTCCAGGGCTAACTACTATAAGGCCATGCAACTTCTCCTCGTTCGCTGGGAACACTCACTCTTGAACACCTGAGACACCATGTAAAAAGTCTGACTGCCCTAAGACCACCAGACTGGAGAGAACACAAAGTAGGCACTCTGGTTGACAGTTATAGCTAAGTCTATTCCTCAGCCAGCCCAGCCTGGATGCCAAAATCTTCAAGTCACCACCAGCAAGCACGGTCACCCTGGCTGAGGTCCCAGGCACCACAGAAGGATATAGTCCTGCAGTTCCCTATCCAAATTCCCGTGTCTGCAGGCACACATGGCTATTTTATGCCACTAAGTTTTGAGGCAAGAGATAATTGGACCACCATCCTTGACTCCTCTGGGAGATCTTTAATGCTGCCTCCTATATCTGTGCCCCCCTCCCAGTTCCTCATGCATTGCCCCAGCAGAGCCCTGTCCACACTGACTGTTTCACTTCATGCCTATCCCCCCGCTAGTCTATGAAGTCCTGGGGAAATAGGGGACCTGGGCTGTGTCTCCTTCATCTCCATATATTTAGCACAAGAGCTGGCACTTAGAAGACATTAGCAGATCAGAGTGAAAGAAAGAGAGAGAATATGAAAATGGCTTGAGGAAGTCCTTGGCAGGCCCAGCTATTACAGGTAACAAGAGAACAGCCAAGGCAAGTGGCTACAGGATCCCATGGGAGCTGGCACAAGACAGAGGGAATACTCTGGTCTAGAGGTCACAGTGAAGCCCACACCAAGAATGACCTGAAGTTAAGCCCCTGGGCTAAATGCCAAGCTCAGGCTCTTTACATTGATACCAACCATGGGACAAGAGACTGGAGAGGCACTGAGCCCACCTGAGTGTCAAATGACCTCGGTGCATGCAGAAAGGAGACCTCAGGGACCAGGAGTCAGGCTCAGGAACACTTGTCTGGAAGATTTTTTTTTTTTTTTCTGAGACAGAGTCTCAAGCTGTCGCCCTGGGTAGAGTGCCATGGAATCATAGCTCTTAGCAACCTTTAACTCTTAGGCTCAAACAAACCTCTTGCCTCAGATTTTCTATTTTTAGTAGAGATGGGGCCTCGCTCTTGCTCAGGCTGGTCTTGAACCTTTGAGCTCAAGCAATCTACCCGCCTCGACCTCCCAGAGTGCTAGGATTACAGGCATGAACCACAGCACCCGGCCTGGAAAACTCATTTTAGAAATAAAGGGGCAATCTTCTCCATTGGGTGGTGGATCTGGCTG
Organism: Galagoides demidoff; assembly: GCA_963574575.1. NCBI lineage: Eukaryota > Metazoa > Chordata > Mammalia > Primates > Galagidae > Galagoides > Galagoides demidoff. The sequence continues at coordinate 27,857 of CAUYQV010167114.1, forward strand.
CTTATTTAGATCATTGTGTTGTGGGCAGGAGTGGGGAGGTATCAGGAAGCCTATCAGAACCCCAGATGGGCAAGCAGAAGCTCACACCTGTAATCCCAGCACATTGGAAAGCTGAGGCAGGAGGATCCCTGGAGGCCAGGAGTTTGAACTCCTCTTGAGACAAGCTCGAGCAATATAGCAAGACTCTATCTCTACAAAAAATTTTAAAATTAACTGGGCATGGTGGCATGCTTCTGTAGTCTCAGCTACTCGGAAGGCTGAGGCAGGAGGATTGCTTGAGCCCAGGAGTTCGAGGCTACAGTGAGCTATGATCATGCCACTGTACTCCAGGCTGGGCATCTGCCAGAGAACCCAGAGAGCTATCTTTGAGCTTTGAGCAGCAGGACTTTGAAGCTGAGAAGGTGTTTCCCTTTCATCTTTTCTTAGGAAAATTGTTTGGAATTGATGGAAATAGCTGGGAAAGCATTCATGGAAATGTTAATAGCAGGGGAAGTTAACCCAACTTGAATTCACTGTCTTGCACTTGAGAGGGAAGACTGCATGCCAAGTGAATCTGGGTCTGGATCAGGGCAGGAGGCTCTGTGGCTACTGAGCCCACCTCTCAGGCTTGCTGGGGGTGGTGGTATAGAGAAACTTTTATGGAGAGGTCAGCATTTCTGGCTGAGTTTCAAGCAATCCTGTAAGGTTGCAGGATGAGGAGTGGGAATTAAGATACTTAAAACCGGGGTGCCTGGGTAGGAGCCTGTAATCCTGATTATTTAGGAGGCTAATAGGAGAGGGTCACTTGAGCCAAGGAACTTGAGAGTAAGCTGGGCAACATGGTTAGACCCTGTCTGAAAAAAAAAAAAGCTACTTAAAAAGAAGGAAGAAGAAGAAGTGGACTCATGTTTGTTAAGACTCCCTATGTGCCAGATAACTTTACAATCATCGACAAATGTAAACCTCATAACAACCTTTTAGATATGTAGGAAAGTCCCACTTAAAAACTAAGAAGACTTAAGGCTCAGAAGATTGTAATAAGAAATTGCTACAGTCTTAATTTAGGGCCCCCTAAAAAGAACAAGGGAGGCAAGACAGAAGGTCAGAATCTCTTGAGCTGTTACTTTTGTGATTCTTGGTGGCCTGGTCTCTGTCTGCACAGTGAGAGGGCCAGATTCATGATCCCACCCAGATCCAGGTCAGATCCCACCTCTGTCATTCCTTGGCAGCATGAACTTGGGCAGGATAATGATCTCTTCTGTGCCTCGGCTTTTTCTTTGCAGAGTTCAACAGGTTTAAAGAGGTGGCTCCTCCACTTCTCCCACTCCCCATCCTCTTTTATGGAGTTATAGAACTTGTCACTTGAGGACAAAGGCCAGGTGCCCACATCTTGCTTCCCTAGTGGGCATCTGGGGTTTTGGGCTGGCAGCCAGTGTGCGCTGTTTCCTGGGGACAGGGATGGAGGGAGCTGGGGCACCACTTCAAAGCAGCTGCCCCTTCAGGGGGATGGTACTGGGCGCTCTGATAGGCACAGCAGCTCTGGGCTGTGAGTGGAGGCCTTCCGGGCCAGTAGCTTTCTAAGTGGCCACAGATGTGGCGTGCAACCACCCAGCCTGCACTCCACCAGCCATCTGGGCCATGCTTCCTTCCTCCCCTTCAGGACCAGGCAGTCAAAGGAGGGTTTGAAGAGGACACTTGTGGAAAGCACACACAGAAAAAATGCTGTGCTGTCTTTGAGTGTGTAATTATAGAGACTTTTGCGGGCATTTTGTTTCTAGGAGGATATTACCAATGGAAAAAAAGTGAACAGCTTTCCCCCCTTACCAGTGTACTAAACATGAATGTTAAGCAAACATCTTGTTTCAAATAGGCAATATATCCTCATGGTATAAAACTTAAAGTCACTGGGCGGCACCTGTGTCTCAAAGGAGTAGGGAGCCGGCCTCATATACCGGAGGTGGTGGGTTCAAACCGAGCCCTGGCCAAGAACAAAACTGCAAAACAAAAAAAACTTAAAGTCATCCAAGGGTACACAATACAAACTAGGTCACTAGGTCTCCCTCCCAACCCCCAACTTCTAGAGGTGAGCACAGGACTACTTCTCATGCAGCCGCCAGGAGACACTCTGGGCATTTTACAAACATACCATACTAACTATGCTTGTCACTACTGTGCTAGTGATTTCATGCCTATTCCTTGTCTTCTCTGTATTCCAGGAGGTCAACCCCTTACAGGCTACTGTTTCCCCAGGTCTGGGCCAGCTGACAGATGTACTTGCTTCTCAGATCACATATCACACGCCTAACCAATTTCCTGAATTAAATTCTTTCTCTGAAAAACCTTGAGTGGTTTCTGTTTTTCTACTCAGACTGATTCCCTCTTTTTAAAAGCTCTTGGTTCACTGAACATACACAAATTCACATGTGTGTTTTTCTCTTTTTTGTTTCACTTAAATTGTGACATGTTATACATTGTTCTACGTCTTTTTGTTTTCCTTACTGATATGCCTTGGGAAGTTTTCTGTGTTCCTTTTCTTTCTTAACATATCAATATAAAAAGCTGACTCTTTTTTTCTTAATAGTTATATAGGATTCCTCTGTGCTTACTACAGTTTATCCAACCAGTCTCCATTGATGAACATCAAGGCTGTTGCCAGCTTTGCTATTATAAATAATTTCTTGGTGAATATCCTTGTACATATGTCACCGCCTCTATCTGGAGGGTTAACTGTAGGACAAATACCTGAAAGTGGAAATTTACAATTTACAATTTACAATTTTGATAGATATTGTTCAACTCACAGTGCCACAAGCAATGTGTGAGTGTGAGCAGGCCCAGCTGACAGGCCTGCAGGAGGCTGGAGGACTGCATCCCTTTTGCAACTAAAGCATCCCCAGTGCCCAGCAGGTGGAAGACTCTCAATAAATACTTTCTGAAATGAAATTTGTTTGTTTGAGTCAGGGTCTCACTCTGCAGTGGCATTATCACAGTTCACTGCAACCTCAAAGCCTCAGTCCTCTGAATAGCTGGGACTACAGGAACGTGCCTCCACACCCAGCTAATTTTTCTATTCTTTGTAGAGATGTGGTCTTACTATGTGGCTCAGGTTGGTCTCAAACTCTGGCCTCAAGTGATCCTTCCTCTTTGGCCTCCCAAAATACTACAATTACAGGCATGAGCACTTGGTCTTAAATTAAATTTTAATATGGGAAGGAGTCATGGCCAAGGCTAGGTCAGCAGCCCCCTGGCTCTGCCACTGACCAGCTGAATAGCCTTGAACAAGTCCCTTGGGTTCTATGATCTCAGAGTCCCCTCTAGCTCTGACTGCCAGGGATTCCAAACAAGGCAGGGCATCTGAATCATTGGGAGAATTTTTTTTTAAATGAGAGATGCTGGACTCCAGGCAGGGGCAGCTGTAACAGATCTGCAGTGGGAGCCTGTGGTGAACTCTGTGAGCACCACCCAGGCCCCGCTGGGGAATGAATGACTTATTTCCCTCCCCCAGCTGACCGGCAGCCCTCCCTGGGAAGTACCTCGGCTAGAGAGAGTGTCCTTACCCAAAGTCAGATCCCTTTACAGATGACTGAATCTAATGACTAAGCAACACCAGGTGTAAAGGCCTGACCCCTCACCCACAGTTAGAGCAACTCTGCAGGGTCATCCCACCTTCAGAACTCCACATAGGGTTAGCTAAGACCTCAACTGAGGCTGCATCTTCTTCCTCTGCCCTGCTCTTCCCTTCCTCAAGTGTCGATCCCTGAAGCTCTTACTAATAAACTCTCTGAGCTCCAAAGTCTACTTCCCATGGAGCTCGGCCTGTGTGACAGGGCCCTACACCCTCCTAGGAGATCGAATATTCCCTTCTTGCCTTCTATGAAGGTTACTTTGGATGTTTTTACTTTTGAGGTACCGTGGATTCTTTGTCCTAATAATGTTTTTAAATACAATAAATATATACAAAGGAAACCAATTATACTGAAATACGGTTATCAAAATGTTTTTTGAACTGTGAAATAGCAATACATGTTTCTTTACCAATTCATCAATTAAGATCTGGTAGTGTGTCTTCTAATAACCGTGATTTTGGAGTAGTGAGGAATGTGAACCATATAACACCTATGACAACTGTAATGTGACAGGAAAATATCAGTGATTTCTGTTGGGACAGAATCCCGAGCATTGCTCATACTACTGGGATTTGTTGTCTGCATTCATAATGGAATGAAATGCTGAATTTCAGTTATTGTGACACATCCCAGTTCATAGATCCCCTAAATTCCATCTGTGAACCCCTGCTCCAGGGGGTGTCTTTGTCTGGTGGATATTCTCACCAAAAATCTCCAGGTGGGCTCTATTGCCAGCCTGTGGACAGAAGGGTGAGCTGGATGGCCAGGGCTTCTCTAATTTCTGCCCTTTACAGGGAGCAGGCAGACAAAGCTGAGCCTTGGGCATCCCTGAGCAGTGCAGAGGAACCCACACCTAGTCTCCCAGTTAGATCAGGCTTCTTGTTTACACCAAAACAAGGTGCCAAATCGTTCTCCACATCCTCCAACAAGGCTGCCTGTTCCTCCTGTCAGCAGGGGTTGAACTTCATCTTCTTTGACCTGAAGCTTCATGAAAATCCAGCCAGCTCCCATCTTCAGGGTTCGTCCCTCAGTCTAGATTCACAGCAAACACACTTGTCTGTTAAATTACAGGCAAATCCATCTAGGGCATGTTAATTCCCTCATTCCTTTGAATAACTAATTGTGATTTACCCCCCTAAAGCCTATAATGTGGAACCCAATCATGCTGGGGTAAGCATGGGGGTACAGTGTTTGCTGAGTGTCTTAGATGCAGGATCAGAAGAAGAGAAGAAAGTGAGAATCTTGCGGGGGGGCAGGGAGAGCTGAGGGAAGTGGGTAGCTTTCTTAAAGAGGAGCTCCCCAAAATCTAGGCTGCTGGTAGCAGGTAACAAGATGAAAATCTTGCCTGCTAAAATCCAAGCCCTATTATCTATCCCAGGCCACCTTGCACTGAGTGCAAAAGAACACTTCTACAGCCAACCCTGTCACCTATTAGCCAGGTGACATTGCCACATTATTCATGTTTTTAGCTTCAGTTTTCTTATCTCTAAAATGAGACAATAATATAGACTTGGCCAGTCTCACAGGGTGGTTGTGAGGATTCAGTGAGAGCACATGGGGTGTGCTTTGAGGGTTTATAAATGTTAAGCTCTATTGAAATGAGTTCATATATGGAGAGGAGGATGTGGATGCAGCTGGAGGAGCAAGCCTGCTCTGTACAGATGTGCAGGTTGTGCACTGTTCAAGGGAATATGGTGTCCCTATTCTGCTTACCAGATCTCCAGCCCCTACTCTGCTTGCCAAGCCATTCCCCCTGGCACAGGGCTGTGGACGGCATGCCTTTTTATAGCACACACAGTGTCCCTGATTGCCCTTGCACACTCAGGCCACATTCATGCGGAGGGAGAAAAGTGAGCCTTCTGCCTGTTCTCTAATGGCCTTTTGTGAAGCTCTCAGACTATAATTACTTAATTGCAACAATCTTAACTAGTTTCTATTATCTATGAAAATAAAAGAGTTTTTTCTAACAACTTAACACGACAGTAAATGAAGCTGCAGCCAGCCCAGAGGGCAGACTGCTACTGAAGAGCAATGGCGGTGACCCGGCTGTGTGGCAGGGAAATGTCCATACTTGCTTTGTAGGCCACCTACAGCAGCCAGATCATCCAGAGATGCCTCTAAATTCTGCCTCCTGACTCCGAGAATCCCAGCTTTATCACCGTTTTCAGGACAAAAACCTAGTTTGGGAGTTTTGCAAAACTTTCACCTGCTCTTTCCGATCCCTACACTGAGAATATAGTCAGTCCCCCGTGGTTACAAGGGACGTGAGGTTGGGGGATAGGGCAGCTCTCAGCAAGGAATGATGCTATGGATCCCAGAGCCTGAGGGGAATGGTGGCCCCAGTAGTCTCCAAAGTCCCACACCCTAAACTCCTGAACATGTGACTGAACAAGAGACTTTGAAGGTGAGATTTCACTAAGTATTGTGACATGGGGGAAATTATCCGGGCTTAACTGGGTGGCCCCAGTGTAACAAGTGGACTCATAAGAAGGAGAGATAAGAGATCAAAGTGGGTGGTAGGAGAAAGCTATGTGGCCGTGAAAGCAGAGACTGGAGTGATGCCTCCATGAGCTTAAGAACGCTGGCTGGCGGCAAGCAGGAGATAGAAGAGGCAGAGCTTCTAGCTGGCTCTAGCTGGCCCTGCCAGCATCTTGATCTTAGCCTTGTAAGACTTATTTCAGACTTCTGAATTCTAATATTGTAAGAGAATAAATCTGTATTTGTTTCAAGCCACTAATTGTGTTATAATTTGTTATAGCAGCCAGAATGAACTACTACAGTGCTATACCTGGTATTGTTTACTGTGGCAACTCATGGTCTAAAAGGCCCAGCATCAGTCCAATATGATTTCAGAAGATCCAGAGTGCTCCTACACCACATCTTCTTCATCAGTGTATGAAATTCTCCCATCAGGGCTAACTGTAATAATGGCTATGTTTTTTGTTTTTTCTTTGAGAGAGCCTCACTATGTTGCCCAGGCTGAAGTGCAATTGCTATTTACAAGCACAGTCATAGGACACTACAGCCTGAGACTCCTGGCCTCAAGTGATTCTCTCACATCAGCCTCCAGAGTAGCTGGGATTATGGTCACACACCACCATGCCTGGTAATAATGACTAACATTTAATGAGTGCTTGCCATGTGCCAGGCTTGTGGTAAGTATTTTAACATAAAGCCTGTCTCCCTTTAGTAAAGTGGTTCTCAGCTCTGAATATTAATTAGAATTCTCTAACAGTATTGAAAAAACAGGCAGCAAAGCCTTACTCCAGACCCTCTCAGAATCAGAACAGCAGAGGTAGGACCTGGGTGCCTTGTATGTTTTAGTGCCCCACAGATGATTCTAATGTGCTCCAAAGGTTGTGTCAAAACTTCACTTTCAACAACTTAAAACACATACTCTCATACAAACATAGAGTGAACATGTGTCAAAATTTGTTTCACTCATGAAGGAAGGAACCCAGGATGATGGCAAAGCTGGTTCAAAGGAGGATACTGAAGTGTGTATACCCAGTGAAAGAAAGAATGCTGGAACGAGATTGGTAACGAAGATAGAACAGTGGCTGAAGTCCTAGGGGACAACCAAACCATAACCTTTAGGGGTTATGCTTTTTACAGTCTATAGAAATCATCTGTAAGCTTACCAAGTTTTTACAGTTAGCATCAATGTTTACAAAGTCTAGGGCAGGTATCCTCAAACTATGGCCCGCAGACCATGTGTGGCCTGCTGGGTGTTTGTGCCGCCGCTGCCTGTCCTGCTTAGCAGCTGACTAGTTCTGGGGCCTGCAGTCCAGCCCTCCAATGGTCTGAGGGACAGTGAACTGGCCCCCTGTTTAAAAGGTTTGAGGACCCCTGCTAGGGCATCATCAATGGTAAGTCGGACAAACTACAAAGACTTTTAAATGGCTTGCAGTCATTTTCTTTTTTTTTTGAGACAGAGTCTCATGTTGTCACCCTCAGTAGAGTGCTGTGACATCATAGCTCACAGCAACCTCAAACTCTTGGGCTCAAGCGATCTTCTTGCCTCAACTTCCCGATTAGCTGAGACTACAGGTGTCTGCCACAATGCCAGGCTATTTTTTCAGAGATGAGGTCTTGCTCTTGCTCAGGGTGGTCTCAAACTTCTGAGCTCAGGCAATCTACCTGCCTCAGCCTCCCAGAGTGCTAGGATTATATGCAGGGGCCACCACGTTTGGCCTAGTAATTTTTTTTTTTTTTTTTTGGCCAAGTTTTGGATCATTTCTCTGCCTCAAGGCAAGTAGTAGTCCTTGTGAAAACACAAATGCCCCCAGCCCAGGAATACTTCCCACTGATTTTAGAAGTCTAGTCATGCCTTTATTAGTCCAATATGCATTCATTGAGCACTTGTTGTGTGCACAGCCCTGTGGGGTGTATGGAGATGAGTAGGACACTGTTGTTGCCCTCTCATGTCCAGTGTGCAGAAGGAGAAGGGTACATACACGGATAATCCATACACAGGGAAGCAAGCTAAAGGCCTTAAGAAGGTCTGTGCATAGAAACCTGGGATTGAACAGAGGAAAATAACTCTTCTGATCTGAGAAATAGAGGAGAGGTCTATGGGAGGCGGGGTGCGAGTTGAGCTGGGCTTCAAAGGATAAGATTTCTACAGAAGAAGGGAATGAAAAGCATTCCAAGGAGAGGGAACAGCATGAACAAAGGCTCAGGGGCAGGAGAGCAGCAAAGTGCATGGAGGAATGGTGAGCGGTCTAAGTTGATGTTGCAAAGAGCCTGCTAAGAGCTTAGTGAGCAAGAAAGAAGAGAGAACAAATAGCCAAAGATGGAATCGGAGAGCAGCTTGAATGGCAAACTGAGTGATCTGAAGGTCACTTGAAAAACAACCACCATTATTGGTGTGGGGACAGAGGTGGGCATGTTTAGCACGTGGAGAAAGGATCAGAGTATAGGGTGAGGAGAGTTGAGTCCCATGCCCTGTGATAAGAGTTTGAACATCTTACATGAAGGCTGTGTTGATCAGTTTGATGGAAGTATTTCAGATTGCATGTGAAAACCCCACACTGTACCCCAGAAGGGC
>CAUYQV010167124.1:0-22268 GCA_963574575.1 Galagoides demidoff
TTTTTTTTTTTTTGAGACGGAGCCTCAAGCTATCCCCCTGGGTAGAGTACCATGGCATCACAGCTCATAGCAACCTCCAACTCCTGGGCTCAAGCGAGTCTCCTGCCTCTGCCTCCCAAGTAGCTGGGACCACAGGCACCCGCCACAACGTCTGGCCATTTTTTGGTTGCAGCCATCATTGTTGTTTGGCGGGCCGGGCTGGGGATTCGAACCCGCCACCTTAGGTGTACGTGGCTGGCGCCTTAGCCGATTGAGCCACAGGCGCCGAGCCTCACGTGTCATTCTTGTGACTCTTTAGGTCTCTCAAGCAGAAAGTGAGTCTATGCTCAAAGTCAGGGAACAATTTTCCCTGCATTTCCCCTGAGAGGGTTTTAGTTTGTTCTTCTGGCACTATTTATGCCAAAATACAGATCTCATAATTAAATTCACAAACCTGCCACCATGTGCCTATGTTGGCAGCACTGTACAAACAGCTCAGTGAGTGCTCTTAACCCTGGTGTATCAGTGTCTCACAGCTGTGTGTGTGTGAACGTGTGGTGGTGTCTTGCTGAGTGGCAATCATTATTAAGCTTTTGTGTGCTGTTGTGAGAATGTTGAAGCTTGAATTAGAGCAACAAACAAGTATTGGATTTCTTCTGTTAAACTCAGCAAGAGTGGAAGTGAAATCAGGGACATGTTAATCCGAGTTTATAGGGATAATGCCAGGAAGAAAATGGCAGTGTACAAATGGGTTCAATGCTTTTCTGAGGGGAGAGAAAGTGTCATGGATGCAGAGAGATCAGGGCAGTCAGTAACAAGCAGAACTGAGGAAAAGATTGGAAAAGTTCATCAAATTGTGCATCAAAATCCTGGGCTGATTGTGAGAAGCATAGCAGACCAAGTAAACATTGAAAGAGAAACAGGAAAATCTTAACAGAAAACCTGCGCCAATAACTCATGGCTCTTGGATCACAACAATGCACCAGCTCACACCACACTGTCTATGAGAGAGCTTTTAGCCAGTAAACAAATAACTGTGTTGGAACACCCTCCCTACTCACCTGATCTGGCTGCCAGTGACTTTTTTCTTTACACAAAGATAAAGGAAATTTTGAAAGGAAGACATTTGGATGATATTCAGGACATCAAAGTAATATGATGATGGCTCTGATGGCCATTCCAGAAAGAGTTCCAAAATTGCTTTGAAGAGTGGACTGGGGGCTGGTGTCATTGCACAGCTTCCTAAGGGTAGTACTTTGAAGGTGACTGTAGTGATGATATTCAGTAGTGATGGATGTAGCATTTTTTCCCAGATGAGTTTGCAAATTTAATTGTCAGGTTTGGCTGAGTGCCAAATGTATATAGCTCAGCAGCTAGGGTGCCAGCCACATACACTGGGGCTGGTGGGTTTGATCCTGGCCTCGGCCTGCTAAACAATGACAACTATGACAAAAAATAGCCGGGTGTGGTGGTGGGTGCCTGTGGTCTCGGCTACTTGGGAGGCTGAGGCAGGAGAATCACTTAAGTCCAGGAGTTTGAGGTTGCTGTGAGCTATGATGTCATGGCACTTTATCCAGGGCAACACAGTGAGACTGTCTCAAAAAAAAAAAATTATTGTCAAGCTTAATAGGTTATAGTAAGTTTCAGATATAATTATAAAAAGCACATCATACACTATGTAGAAATTGATAGCATGTGACAGTTTGGACAGCCATCAAGGGCTCACAGAGGTCATGTTTGTCCATTTCCTAAGTGGAAGTGAGGGAGTGAAGCCTGGTCACTCAGGAGGAGCAGTCCTGGCAGAGAGGTGGCTAGTAGAAAGGCTCTGGGGTACACGGAGCTGGTGGGAGCATAGAAGTCTCTGGGGCAGAGGCAGGGAGCTTGCTTTTTCTGGGCACCTGTGTTTCCTTGGACCCCAGAGTGAATCACTGCAGCCCACAGTTGTGAAGGTAGGGTGTCTGAAGTCAGGCCCATGTGGAAGCCTCAAGGTGAGGCTGTCCCTTGCCACTCCTGGCTTCTGGAGGTATCCAGCAATTCTGGATGCTTGCTGGCTCGTGGATGCATCACTCCAGCCTCTGCCTCCACCCCAAGTCTCAGTGTTTCTGTATCCAAACTTCCTTCTTCCCACCCAGACAGCAATCACCCTGCTCTGAGGAGACTCTTCTGAATTTGGTCACATCTGCAAAGATGCTGTTTCCACATAAGGTCTACCCGCAGGTGCCTGGGGCTAGGACTTGGGCATGTCACATTAGGAAGATCTGCTGGGCTATGTGCATCCAGCCTGCCCTGGCTCTCGCTGGCTGCACATGCCTGTTTCTGTCCCGGCTGTTCTGGGTAGCACTTCCCCTGCATGGAGACCCCACACTGGGGCATCCCCGACAGTGAGGACCCTGTCTCGAGGGACTGTCTATAGCTCCGGCTGGCATGGGGTATTTATTCCAAGACCCAGGCAGATGTGGTGTGTCCCTGCAGCCAGGCAGGGCTTCTTGCTTGTTGAGGGTCAGTCTGCACCACAGGCTCAGGGGTCGTCAGGCCCTGGGCCTAGTGGCCCAACTTCCTCCAGGCTACAAGTGTCCTGGCTATGGCAACTGCAGGTTTTATGACTGACACCCCCTGTAGTGTGTTCTCACTGGATATATTCATGAGGGACCCTGCCAAGAACAAATGCCAACTCTGATTTCCCAGCCCTGGATGGCTGAGTGGGATATGGACCTCCTGTTGCTCCACCCGGCCTGCATGGGCACCCCGCTATGGCCTTGTTCCAGCCACTTAGGGCTTAACATGGGCCTGGGGCGCTCTCTGGAGAAGCCAGCAGGGTCAGCCCTCTAGCTTGCGGTGTTTCCTTTGTGGGTTTTAAGCAGAGTAAACCCCCCATGTCCCCTGGGAATCAGCCCCTTTCTTCACGTTTGTGGCACTGTGTGAGGTACATTTGGTTTTGGCCTGTTTCCTGTCACTGAGCTCCAGCATCCTGAGTCTCCTAAACTTTCTCCCAGTAGGGAAAGGAGACCGTTCAGTAGCATAGATGCTGTCATCCTGCATCAGCCACAACTATAGGTAGCCAGCTCCAAGGGGACCCAGGGATGTGGCTCTCCATGGGGACCACCAGCCCATGAGAGAACAGAGTCCTCTCAGGCTGCTCCTGTTGCTGGCAGGGCCTCTGCCTGACTCAGTTTTGGGTCTGTACCTTCTATGAGGCTTATCTGTGATGTCCCTGCAAATCTGGCCCAGCAGCTCTTACATAGTCAGTTCAGCCAGGGCTCCCGCTCAACCTCCTCTACCTTGCTCCAGCTGGTGACTGGTCCCTTGGCCTGTCTCCAGCAAGCACCCTGATGGGTTCCCTCACTCTGGGTATCTCCTCTGGGTCATGTTTCGTCCCCAGCCCACCTGCTGTGTGGTGACAAGTCCCCATGTGGCAGGTGGTACTCGGGGTGAGCCTGGTCTCTCTCCCCAGGGCAAGACTCCATGGAGGGGGGGTCCCCGCACTCATCACTCAGTGGTCACGGATAAAGTCTGCCTTACCATCTGTTAACACGCAGTGCTGGGCAATCATTGACTTTTAACTCCATTTGTGTGGTGCAGGCCACTGGCCAAACTGCACCCAGGTGCCCAAGCCCCAGACACAGGGTGAGCCCCCCATCTTCCTCATGGGTCATGGAGCACGGGCACACATTTCAGCCACATATACAGGAGCATCGCCACACGTGGTGTGGACTGCGGTCCTCACCCCATGCCACAAGCACTAGCCACTGCCATGACACAAAGACCAGGCAGACTGACGTAGCTCCGAAGGCATAGCAGCTCTGCTCATTGCCACCACCAGCCCTGACACACTGATGTGAACATTCACCCACTCTGCTATCACCAAGAGAGTGGTCTCAGTAATGCCCAGACCCTCCTGCAGAGGGAGACACAAGCACTCAACTCACTGGACAGAGCAGCAACAGTGTCCAGCAGGACAAAGAAATGAGAGCCCCCCTGGGGTGGCCCCACCAGGGGGACTCACCCTCTGGGACATGGACCAAAATTACTCTGTGAGCCAGGACACAGACAGGGTGCTTACCCAGGCTGCCCCCCACGAGGGGGACTCACCCTCACCCTCTGAGACGTGGACTAAGAGTACTGTCTGGGACAGGGCAGGGACATTTCTGCCTTGCTGGTCTGTGTTCCCTTTCCCCAGCAGGTGGCCCTGTCTGCGTGGAGGCCGCAGGGAGCTGTTGGCCTGTAGGCTTGAGCTGGGCTCCCTCTGTGTGAGAGTCTCCTGATTCCTCCATAATGTGCTAGGATTTATGTGGCATGGAAATAATTAGGGGCAATGTTAGGTGTACTCTTAGCACCAGAAAGGGAGGAACAGCTGGGCCCTGAAGGCACCAGGCAGTGCCTGGGACTCTTAGAGGTAAGACTGTAAGGCTGAGTCTGGCACCCACTTTCGCCTGGGTGGGCTCACCCTTGTCTCTGTGAGGTCATGCTGCTGTCTCATGGGGATGCCTGGTATCCTGCGTCTGGGGTCCTTGGAGGATTGTCTGTGGTGCAGGTGTGTCTGTGCTTAGGCCACTGGTCCTACAGGCCACAGGAGGCCTGGACAGTTGGCCACTGGGCAGCAAGAGCTGTCCCTTGGACCAAGTCATACACAAAAGCCCCCACTCTCAAGGACCAGAGTTCCCCTGAGCCATCTGCTTCTTGCAGAGCCTCTGCCAGCCAGGGGGATACCTTGCTCCACTAGCCCAGCAGGAGTAACCTGCTCAGAACCAGAGCAGGTGGACCAGAGGCAAGCCCTGTCTGGTGCCTCACAGGAGAGGCAGCAGGTGCCACCATCTGATGAGCACGGTGCCCTTCCTTAGCTAGGTCTGCTCCAGAGAAGACTCACAGGGCTGAAAGTCACCAGCAGCTTCTGCCTTGGTGTCCTTTAGGCAGATGGAAGTCCTCATAGAGTGTCATTAGGGATGTCACCCTGGCGAGACACTAGCACAGAGGCCAGGCTGAGGGCTCACTCACACTGTCCCTCTCACGAGTACATGCACAGATGTGCACTGGTACAGTTGTGCATGTGTGCCCCACACAACCCACATGCAAATCATGTGCAAGCACCTCTACACACAGCTGCATGCACACTCATGCATGTAGGCAAGCACACACATGCACACATACACCACACCCACCCACGCTCATATCACAACCACCAACACTCACACCACACCCACACACATGTATGCACACACACTTGCACACTCACACATGCATGCACGCACACACTACACCTGCCTACACACATGCACACTAGCATACACATGAAGGAAAGGAGTGACTGGGCTACAGGACTTGGGCCTGGGAAACTGACTATGTGTGCAGGCTCCCTGATGCCGCTGTGGTGAGCACCTTCATACCCCACAAGTATTTCACGTAAATGGGTCCTTCGCAGCTGTGGCCCCACATGGACTCAAGAGGCTATATCAATATCAAGACATGAAGAAATTAGTGTTTAATGCTGGCTTTCTTTGGTTGAATGGTGAGGTCCTCTTTGCTCAGGACTCGAAGGGCAGAAAGGATGGGCAGGACTGCAAGGGCCAGGGATAGCAGCCTCGCTAGCCCCCAGCCCGACCCAGGACACAGAAGCAAGGACCACACACCAAGGTGCCCCTTGCCCACATCGGTGGCAAGGAACACACAGGGATGCCATTGACCAGACTCACAAAGGACAGACAATGCAAAATACTGGATTTTTATCTGGACAGTTCTACTGTGTATACACAGCATAGTGGCGGTTTCTGGGTCATATCAGCTATGGGAGCAGGTGAACGGGGGACAGTGATGGAAACAGAACCGCTTGGCGGTCATTTGATTGCTTGTCTGGTTGACCTGTAAAGACACATTGGTCTGTGGAGGGTGGAGCATGGGGTGGTGAGCTACACCACCACTGTTAGTTCACAAACACCCCAGGGAGCGAGGCTCCTTGTACTCAGATACTGAGCATCAGCTGTCTGGAAAGCACCCCACGCCCTCCTCCAAGGTGTGCAGCAGGGGGTTCCCTGCTGTGTCCCTCCCCACCCAGATGGCAGAGCACACTGACACATCTGTGACACTGTCTGCATGAAAACACAGTGCTTAGGGAGTGTGTGCACGTGTGTGGTGTGCACATTTGTGTACATGTGTGTATGTGGACCTGTGCAAACTTGCCACAGATAGGGAGGAGAGGAGGAGAGGGGGAAGAGACAGCTGTGCACAGTCTCACATGCACGTTGGACACATGGGCTCCTGCCTTATGGGGCTCCCTTGCACAGAAGGCTGGGCCACCTGCTCTCACAGAAGTCCTGTTGTCACCAACATCTGTCCTTTGAGGCAGGGCTCTGTGCCCAGATGTTCATGGAGCTGCAACTAAAGGGAAGGGACTTTGTCCATGATGACCATCCCACTTGGCAGCTCCTCTTCTTCTGTGAATAGGAGTTATCTCTTCCCCAAGCTCCCCACTGGAGAGGCATCCAGCCCTGAGGGTGACTGGTTTTGTAAGTTGAGTATATGAAAGAACAGTTGGGCATCTTCCCAGGGTATGGGCCCTGAGTGCCCTCTCCCTAGTGACACCAAGTCTGCATCCTCCAGTGTCTGCACAGTTCTTTAGCCTGCTGGTGGCCAGGATTGACAGTGGACACGGAGCTGGCAGAGGGGCCAGGGGTTCCCCAATGAAGATGAAGGGCAGTTTGGACATGGGACAGGGAGAGGCTCACAGCCATAGCACTGGGGCAGTCAGGCTGCCAAGCCAGGGACAGAGCCCAAGACACATGTGGGACACAAGGGACACTAGAGGGAGCCTCTCTGAGGCTGGGTAAGTAGGGGGCCAGGGCTCCACAGGCCTCAGACACAGTGTGGAGCCACTGGGGGGGGAGGGGGTCCCTTTGACAGAATCCTGGGACTGGATGCTGTCCAGAGGGTGTGACTGTGGGTGGACAGGCAATCTGACCTTGGGATCAGCAGAGGTGGGCATGGCAAGAGTGTTTTTTTCCCTTGCTAGGGTCTTTCACAGGGAAGGGGTCAGCTGGGGGTGTGAACCACTTCTGAAAGGCCCAGCCACTTTGGTGAACCCCCACAGGCCTCACGTGGCAGACAGCTCTGATGCTTCTCCAGGGATAAGACCACCCCCAATCTACACTGTAGTTTCGTTTTTCCAGGGGCCCGTTCGGATGTTGCCCGTCCGGTCGGTGCCGAATGGCAGGCATTCTTGCAGGTCCCCCTGGAGCAGCCCATTCTGGCCAGGACTCCCGAAGGGCAGGGACTGTGTCCTCCGGAGCATCTCCAAGTGGCCAGGGCCAAGGGCTGCCTCCCTGCCCAGCCTTGAGGGGCAGCCGTAGAGGACAGCGCTGTCACTCTCTGGCTGGCTGACCAGGGGGAAAGGGTCACCCTGGGCACAGCAGGCCAGTGTGTGAGCCCCCGCTGGGACCTCCAGCGAGCTGGAGGGGCTGTCTGTGCGTGAGCTGTGGGGGCTGCCGTCCAGGCTGGAAGGGATGTGGTAGGCGTACTCCAGCTCGGTGGACGTCCGGGGCCGGCTGAAGTAGTGTGGCTTAGTTCTGCCCTTAAGGCACCTGTGCAGATGGGGGTCGTGCCTGAAGGCATCCTCCTCGTGGAGGTGTGAGTGGGCCTCCTCCTCCATCAACTGCTCACAGTGCATCTGGGCGCAGCACGGGGTGGCTGGCGACAGGCAGCTGACGTGGCCCTGGGCGGCCTGCAGATTGGTCATCTTGCAGTGGCCGGGCGTGTGGCCAAAGCCCCGCAGCTGGCCGAGGCACGGCGCATCCCCGTTGGCGTGGAGCGCTGCGCGCGTCCCTGGCTCTGCGGCAGGGCCGTCGGTGCGGGAGGGGCAGCAGGCCCACCAGCATCGCCATACATCCTCCCGCTTGGCACAGTGGTGGATGAGCACGAAGAGCCCCAGTGTCACGCAGAAGGCGCCGTACAGGCAGCTGAAGACCATGTCCAGGAAGTGGCCCTGGGACACGGCCAGCGCTCCAAAGGCCCAGGTGGCAGCGAACAGGAACAGCGTGAAGGCGGCGGCCCGCAGCTGGGCCTGCAGCGAGTGCTCATTCTGCAGCAGCGATGCAGCGGGGGCGTCGCGGACGGGCGGAGAGCAGGGCCGGGCCACCCTCAGGCCGCCCTCAGGCCCCGCCAGCCGCTGCGTCTCCTCCGTCCGCGCCCGCAGCTCATACCTACGCTCTGGGTGGCGCCGGAGCTGCACATAAGTGCCAAGCAGGTACACGCAGGTGACCAGGGCAATGAAGGCGGCCGGCCCATAGAAGGCGCCCAGGCTGGGTTCCCAGGCCATCCAGCAGCTGTGGGGAGACTCGCATCAGGAGGCCGGCTGTGGCGGAGACTCCGCCTCCGCGCATCCAGACTGGGGAGCCTCCAACCCAGCCCGAGGTCTGGCCCAGGCAAGGCAGCTGTCCAGGACTGGACCCGCCCACAAGTGGCCTAGGAGAGCCGCCCACCTGCCCTGAGACAGTCTGTGTCCAGTGTCTATGGGAGGGCGGGGCAGCCACGGGAAGGTGACCTGGGCTAGCTTGGGCCGAGGCACCCTGGGTTTGCCAGGCTGGGCAGACCTGGAGGATGGATCTGGGTGGGTGAAGCCAGGTGTGTGGGGGGATGGCGTGAGTAAGGGGGTGCTGGGGGGAGAGAGCGGGCAAGCAGTAGGTGTTCCCGGTGTCCTGGGCAGCAGGAGAAGGAGGTGGCAGCCAGGATGGTGAGGAATGTTGGAAGTGGGCTCTGGGCCCCACTTTAGGAGATGGGTTGGATCTGTCGCTACTCAGGGATGGGGCTTCCATTCTTAGCTGAGCTCAAATTGCTTTTGTCTCCCAAGCCTTTTTTTTGAGACAGAGTCTTACTCTGTTGCCAGGGGTGGAGTGGCATGGTCAGCCCAGCTCACAGAAACCTCAAACTCCTGGGTTTAATCCATCCTCCTGCCTCAGCCTCCTGAGTAGGTGAGACTACAGGTGCCCACCACAAGGTCCAGCTAGTTTTTCTATTTTTAGTAGAGACAGGTCTCACTCAAAAGAGACCTACTTGTTCAGGTTGGTCTTGAACTTCTGAGCTCAAGTGATCCTCCTACCTTGGCCTCCCAGAGTGCTGGGATTATAGGCATGAGCCCCTGTACCTAGTTCCTCAGCCCCTTCTTTTCTAAGGAAAACCCAGCCTCCCATGTCCATAGGAAGAGATTATGAGGGAAACTGAGTCCTTAGAGAGGAAGGGCTCCACACATCTGTGGGCAGCACAGGCAGAGTAAGGTCACAGCCTGGGTGACCACTCCAGGTTGGGGCCAAGACTGGTTGCTCCACCTCATGGGATCCCTCACAGCAGCACCTGGGCAGTTAGCAGGTAGCTGGACCCCTGCCCAGCTGGGCCTCAGCTCAGGGTCCACAGGCAGAGAGTGACAGCCTTCCTTGGCTGCCCTCCTCTGGGCAGGTGGCCCTGCCCACAACCCCCACCCCAGGTGGCCCTGCACTCACTATGCAGTATCCTCGTCCTCTGTCCCGTAATTCCTGATGTTTGTGGCAGCTGTGACTCCACAGATGATGAATGGAACCCCTCCGCTGATGAGATAGAACCTGTCAGAGAACAGAAGGTACCTGAGTCCTCGAGAAGGACAGCACTACCCTTCCCACCTTCCTTGGTATGAAGGACAGGCCAAGCATCTCATCTTCATCAGACTGGCACCAGCAACCACCCAGGAGCCCAGGGCCACCTCTCTTTGCCTCCTGTTGGCTGCAGCATGCCCAGAGGATCCTGGACAGGCCCTGGTGCTTTGGGTGTGTTCTGGTTCCCACTGTACACTCAATATGGACAATAGGAAGTCCCTGGGGGAGGGCAGCACAGACACTGAGGGGTCACATGCACCCACAGTGTGAGGACTGGACCCCAGCAGATGCTGACTGGGGTCACCTGGGCCACTTCAGGGTCCCCAGATCATGCCTCCTTCCCGAGGGCAGCCTATGTCCAGTGGACTATGCATTGCAAGAGTTTTAAGGCCCCACTCATAGCCTCAGGAGGAAAAACTTGGAGGGACCATCCAGCTCCTTATCAGACCCATGCAGCATTTCTGTGTCCAGCTGCTTGGGGGCTGCACACATTTGACCTCGTGTCCTGGAGGGGCAGCATTTAATCCTGATAGGAGCTGACCTACTGGGCAGGAATGGGCTGACTTTCCCTTCCACTGGGCCTCAGCCAACAACTCCAGTGACGGAGTTCAAGTGTCTGACCCTGGACATGGGACGACATGCATCTGAGGACCTGGAGCTGCACCAAGTTCACCACCTATGCACAGACCATAGGCCATGCTGGCCTGTCACATGTGCTGCCACCCACAGCTGCCAGTCCCACAGAGCCACGCTGGCCCACAGCTGCCAGTCCCACAGAGCCATGCTGGCTCACAGCTGTCAGCCCCACAGAGCCATGCTGGCCGTCACACGTGCTGCCCCCCACAGCTGCCAGCCCCATAGAGCCATGCTGGCCCACAGCTGCCAGCCCCACAGAGCTATGCTGGCCTGTGGAAGGGGCTAGCTCAGAGAGGATTCCTCATGAACAGGATGCTTTTCCTCTGGATATCTATCACAAACTCCTCAAGTCGGCCCATGTCCTTGGCAAGCACTGTAACATGTACTCCAGATCCAAGGGTGGGGGTAGGTGGCTCCACTTAGGGTCACTCTCCATGAAACCCTGGGAATCTGCTTCCCAGAATTCTATATCCCAAGAAATTATTGATATCCTTCAAGAATAAAGGTGAAATAAGGACTTGAAGATAGAAATAAGACTAAGAGAATTTGCCATCAGAAAACCTGTACTTTAAGAAATGCTAAGTGAAAATTTTCAGGTCAGGGAGATATTGTACCAGAGGGAGACTTGGGTCATTAGAAAGGAATGACAAACACCAGGAACCCTAATTACCAAGGTAATACAAAACATTTTGTTTCTTCTTAACTTCTTCAAAATACATGTGACTGTTTAAAGAAAGAGTTTTTTAACATTGCCCTGTGGAGTTCATAATGGGTGATCTATGTGTATCTGTGACATAAAGGACAGAAGATGGTTCTATGTACTTGTCAGGTTCCTACATATTTTTGTGTGGAACAGTACAAATTTTACTCTAAATAGACTTTGAAAAGGTTGTGGGCTTTAAATGCTAAATGATGATAATTAAATTAAAACACAAAAAAATCACTAGCTAATAGAGAAATTAAAACAAAAATGTAAAAAATATTAAAATAATCCAAAAGAAGGGAAGTAAAGGAAGAATATAAAACAACAACAAAAAGAGGAAAAAAAAGAAAACAAGTAGTCAAATGGAGAGCTGACACCTGGTCAGTTTCCATCCTGCTTGTCCCTCTATTAAAGTCTTTCCTTAAAAAACAAACAAACAAACAAAAACAAGTAGTCACATGGAGACTAAGTCCAACCAATTCAAAATTACACTAAACTTAATGGACTAAATACTCCTCCTCAAAGGCAGACATTGTCAGAATAGCTAAGAAAGGAAGACCTAGTTATGCGCTGTTGGGAACAGAAACACCCTCAGTACAAAGACACAGATAGGTTGGAAGTGAATAGATGGAAAATGCCATGTGGTGCCTACTGTGAGCCCACAAGAACTAGAGGGGTACATGACGCCAGAGACAAGGACATAAAGGAGCACTTCAGAATGACATCAGTGCGCTTCTGTTAGGCAGACCGCACAGCCACAGCATGTCTGACAAAGGATTCAAAATGCACGATCCCAGCTGGGCTCAGTGGCTCATACCTGTAAGCCCAGCACTCTGGGAGGCTGAAGCAGGTGGATTGCTTTAGCTAAGGTGTTTGAGATCAGCCTGAGCAAGAGCAAGACCCTGTCTATACTAAGAATAGAAAAATTAGCTGGGCATTGTGGTGGGCACCTGTATTCCTAGCGACTTGGGAGGCTGATGCAAGAGGATCCCAAGAGTTTGAGGTTGCTGTGAGTTATGAGGGTGCCACAGCATTCTACCCAGGGCAACAGAGTGAGACTCTGCCTCAAAACAAACAACCAACCAACAAAAATAATCCCCTAATTGGCAAAATTAAAAGAGAAACAGACAATTCCAAAATCATAGCTGGTGATTTTCACACCCTTCTCTTAGCAATTGATAGAACTACACAGGAATCAGTAAAGAAACAAGGTTGTGGACCATAATGTTGACCACTTTGGCCTAACTGCTCTCATAGAACCTCATACCTAGCAGTGGCATCACATCCTTTTCAAACACACATGGTCTGTTTGCCATGGTGGATGAGACCATGCACCACAAAACAGGTCTCAATAAATTTAAAAGGACTGGAATCATACAGAATATATTCCCTGATAATAATTAAATGAGAAATTAACAACAAGATTACTAGGAAAACCCAAATATTTGTTATGGAGCAAGGAAGATACCCCAAGGGGATTTAGAAAGTATTTAAAAAATGATAAATAACATACAACATAATCCAGATTTCTGGAATGTAGCTAAAGTAGGTCTTAGAGGGAAATTTATAGCTTTAAGTAGAAAAAAGGAAAAATCTAACATTTAGTAACCTAAGAATCTGCTTTAACAAAGTAGAAAAATAAAAGATCAAAGTAGGTACAAAGTAACTGGAGGAAGAAGATAATAAAGATAAGAGCAGAGGCTCAGCGCCTGTGGCTCAATCGGCTAAGGCGCCAGCCACGTACACCTAAGGTGGTGGGTTCGAATCCCCAGCTCGAGCCCACCAAACAACAATGATGGCTGCAACCAAAAAATGGCCGGGCATTGTGGCAGGCGCCTGTGGTCCCAGCTGCTTGGGAGGCGGAGGCAGGAGACTCCCTTGAGCCCAGGAGTTGGAGGTTGCTATGAGCTGTGATGCCATGGCACTCTACCCAAGGGGACAGCTTGAGGTTCCATCTCAAAAAAAAAGATAAGAGCAGAAAAAATAATTTTAAAGACACAGTTAAAATTACCCAAGCCAAGCATTGTTTTCTGAAGAAAAATCAACAAAACTACAAACTCTTAGCTAGACTTAACAAGAAGAAAAGAGAAGAAAATAAGCAGGCTGTAGCAGGAAAGAGCCATTATCACTACATATCCCACAGGGACTAAAAGAACAGTAGGCCTATATTATAAATAACTGTATTCCAAAAAACTTGGCAACTTAGAGGAAATGGGCAAGTTCCTTGAAAAACAAAAATTACCAAAATAAAACAAAAAGAATCACTAAATTGGAATGTCCTGTATCTAGCAAAAATATTGAATTAAATATTTTAAAACATGTAACAGGTTCACTGGTAAGTTTGATCACACATCTAGGGAGAAAATAACACCAGCGTTACATAAGATCTTTCAGACGATATTATGACTAATTCTTGCTCTGCTTAACATTCCAGGTATATCCTGGAAACTCTCTATTGCTCTGAGAGATAGCCACTGCCCTGTCTATGGGGTGGCCTTCTTTTCTCTCTTTTTCTTCCTTTAATAAACTTGGTTTTGCTTTAGTCTATCAGCTTGCTCTTAAATTCTTTCCTGCATGAAGCCAAGAAACTTGGCCTGGTCCCAGGTTGGACCCTAGTTTTGGAGCCCACTTTACTGTGTTATTTGGAAAATAAAATAAGTATGTTATTAACAATGACATAAAAATTCCAATCATAACCCCAGCAGATGGGGTTATGTAAGAGTTTAAAAGTTGATTCCAACATTTATAA
This sequence comes from Galagoides demidoff, assembly GCA_963574575.1. Classification (NCBI taxonomy): domain Eukaryota; kingdom Metazoa; phylum Chordata; class Mammalia; order Primates; family Galagidae; genus Galagoides; species Galagoides demidoff. The sequence continues at coordinate 13,676 of CAUYQV010167124.1, forward strand.
GAAAATGTAGAAGACTATTCAATGCCATCTTCAAGGACTCACATGATCTGATTTCAAGACATACTAAAAAGCCACAATATCAAGACAATGTGGTCCCAAAAAAGGACAAACTGACAAAGGGAACAGAACAGACTCATGGTTGTCAGGAGTGGTCCAGGGCAGACCCATGGTCATCTAGGAGTGGTCCAGGGCAGACCCATGGTCATCTAGGAGTGGTCCAGGGCAGACCCATGATTGTCAGGAGTGGTCCAGGGCAGACCCATGGTTGTCAGGAGTGGTCCAGGGCAGACCCATGGTCATCTAGGAGTGGTCCAGGGCAGACCCACAATCATCCAGGAGTGGTCCAGGGCAGACCCATGGTCATCTAGGAGTGGTCCAGGGCAGACCCATGGTCATCCAGGAGTGGTCCAGGGCAGACCCATGGTCATCCAGGAGTGGTCCAGGGCAGACCCATGGTCATTGGAGTGGTCCAGGGCAGACCCACAATCATCCAGGAGTGGTCTAGGGCAGACCCATGGTTGTCAGGAGTGGTCCAGGGCAGACCCATGATCATCTAGGAGTGGTCCAGGGCAGACCCATGGTCATTGGAGTGGTCCAGGGCAGACCCATGGTCATCTAGGAGTGGTCCAGGGCAGACCCACAATCATCCAGGAGTGGTTCAGGGCAGACCCATGGTCATCTAGGAGTGGTCCAGGGCAGACCCACAATCATCCAGGAGTGGTCCAGGGCAGACCCTAGTAATGGGATTGCGGGATCATATGGAAGATCAATGACTTTTAGTTTTTTGAGGATTCTCCATACTTCTTTCCAGAAAGGTTGTATTAGCTTGTAATCTCACCAGCAGTGTAGAAGTGTTCTCTCCACATCCATGCCAGCATCTGCAGCTTTGGGACTTTGTGATGTGAGCTAATCTTACTGGTGTTAGGTGGTATCTCAGAGTGGTTTTAATTTGCATTTCTCTGATGATTAAAGACGATGAGCACTTTTTCATGTGTTTGTTGCCATTTGTCTGTCATCTCAGAGAAGTTTCTGTTCAAATCACTTACCTAGAGGGGGTTATTTGCACTTTTCTTATTGTTTAATTTCAGTTCTCTGTAGATTCTAGTTATCAGGCCTTTGTCAGGTTCATAACATGCAAAAATCTCCCATTCTGAGGGCTGGCTGTCTGCTCTGTTTGTGGTACTCTTAGCTGTGCAAAAGCTTTTTAGCTTGATCAAATCCCAGTTATTATTTTTGGTGTTGCTGCAATTGCTAGGGGCTGTCTTCCTTATAAAGTTTTTCCCAGGCCAATATCTTCAAGTGTTTTCCCCACATTCTATTCTAGAATTTTTATTGTTTTGTGTCTTAAATTTAAATCTTTTATCCAGTGAGAATCATTTTTGGTCAATGGTGAGAGGTGTGGATCTAGTTTCAGTCTTCTGCATGTGGCTAACCAGTTCTCCCAGCACCATTTGTTATATAAGGATTCTTTTCCCCATTGCATGTTTTTGTTAGGCTTGTCAAATATATATATACATTTTTTTTTTTTGAGACAGCCTCAAGCTATCTTGAGTGCTGTAGTATCACAGCTCACAGCAACCTCCAACTCCTGGGCTCAAGTGATTCTCTTGCCTCAGCCTCCCAAGTAGCTGAGACCACAGGCGCCCACCACAATGCCTGGCTATTTTTTGGTTGCAGCCGTCATTGTTGTTTTGGCGGGCCTGGGCTGGATTCGAACCTGCCACCTTAGGTGTATGTGGCTGGTGCCTTAGCCACTTGAGCCACAGGCACTGAGGCAGGCTTGTCAAATATTAAATGATGATATGTGGCTGGGTTCATCTATAGATTCTCTATCCTGTTCCATAGATCTGTCTCTATTTTTTTTTCTTTTCTTTTTATTTTTTTTAGTTTTTGGCTGGGGCTGGGTTTGAACCCGTCACCTCTGGCATATGGGGCCAGCGCCCTACTCCGTTGAGCCACAGGTGCCTCCCGATCTGTGTCTCTATTTTTGTGACAGTATCATGCTTTTTTGATCACTATAGCCTTGTAATACTACCTGAAGCCTGGCAACGTGATGCCTCCTTTGTTTTTATTTCTAAGAATTGTATTTGCTATTTGGGTTTTTTCTTGGTTCCATATGAATCAAAGTACAATTTCTTCAGGATCTTTAAAGTATGACATTGGTGCTTTGATGGGGATTTAATTAAATTTATAGACTGCTTTGGGTAGTATGGATATTTTAATGATGTTGAGTCTTCCGAGCCATGAGCATGGTATGTTTTTCCATTTGTTGATATTTTCTGCTATTTCCTTTCTCAGTTTCATAATTCTCTTTATAGAGATCTTTCACATCTTTTGTTAGATATAGTCCCAGGTATTCATCTTCTTTGGTGCTTTTGTAAAAGGAATAGAGTCTTTGATTTTGTTCTTGGCTTGATAATTGTTGGCATATACGAAGGCTACAGATTTGTGGGTATTGATTTTGTAACTGGAGACGCTGCTATTTTCTTTGATCAATTCTAAGAGCTTTGTAGTTGAGTCCCTGGAATTTTCCAGGCATAAGATCATGTCATCTGTGAAGAGGGAGTTTGACCTCCTCTGCCCCATTTGAATTCCTTTGATCTCCTTCTCTTGCTTGATTGCAATGGCTAGGACTTCCAACACTATGTTAAATAGTAGTGAAGACAGTGGACATACTTGTCTAGTCCCAGGTTTGAGTGGGAATGCTTTCAGTTTTACTCCATTCAATATGATATTGGCTGTGGGTTTGCTGTAGATAGCCTCTATCAGCTTAAGGAATGTTCCTTCTAAGCCTATTTTCTTGAGTGTTTTTATTATGGATATTGTCAAAAGCCTTTTCTGTATCAATTGAAAGAATCATATGTCTTTGTGGTATATTTATAGATTTGTGTATGTTGAACCAACCCTGTGTCACTGGGATAAAACCCACTTGATTATGGTGTATCACCTTTTTAATGTGTTGTTGTATTGTTTGCTAATATCTTCTTGAATATTTTTGTGTTGAAATTCATTAATGATATTGGTATATAGTTTTCTTTTTTTTGTTGGATCTTTTCCTGGTTGAGGATCAGGGTGATTTTTACTTCATAGAATGTGATTGGGAGGATTCTGTCTTTCTCTATATTTTGGAAAAGTTTATACATTATAGGAACTAGTTCCTCTTTGAAGGTTTGATAGAATTCTGGTGTGAAACCATCTGGCCCAGCGCTTTACTTTTTTTTTTGAGATTTAGTATAATTGATGCTATTTCAGTACTTGATATTGGTCTATTCAAGATTTCTAAATCTTTCTGGCTGAGTTTTGGAAAGTATTGTGCTTCCAGGTATCAGTTCATCTCCTCTACATTTTTATATTTCTGGGAATAGAGTTTTTGTAGTAATTGTTGAGAATCTTTTGTATTTCTGTGGCATCTATTGTTATTTCTCCTTTATCATTTCTGATTATAGTTATTAGAGATGATGTTTTTCTGTTTCCGGTTAGTTTAGCTAAGGGTTTGCCAATTTTATTAATCTTTTCTTTTTTTTGAGACAGAGCCTCAAGCTGTCCCCCTGGGTAGAGTGCCGTGGCATCACAGCTCACAGCAACCGCCAACTCCTGGGCTCAAGTGAGTCTCCTGCCTCAGCCTCCCAAGAAGCTGGGACCACAGGCGCCCGCCACAACACCCGGCTATTTTTTGGTTGCAGCCGTCATTGTTGCTTGGCAGTTCTGGGCTGGATTCGAACCCACCACCTTAGGTGTATGTAGCTGGCGCCTTAGCCAGTTGAGCTACAGGCACCGAGCCTATTAATCTTTTCAAAGAACCAACTTTTTGTTTCTCTGATCTCCTAAATAATTCTTTTGTTTTCAATTTCATTTAGTTCTGCTCTAATTTTGGTTATTTCCTTTTTTCTGCTGGATTTGGGATTAGATTGTTCTTCCTTCCAGTTGCTTGAGATGGCCCATTCGTTTGCTGACTTTCTCTCTTTCTGTTTTCTTGATGAAAGCATCTGATGCTATAAATTTCCCTCTAAGGAATGCCTTTGCTGTATCCCACAGGTTTTGATAGTTTGTGGCTTCATTATTGTTTTATTTCAGAAATCTAATGATCTCCTTCTTGATCTCAAGGCCCAGCTATCATTCAGCATAAGGTTATTCAGTTTCCATGATTTTATTTGAGCAGGAAGATTTCTATTGCTGTTGAGTTCAACCTTTATTCCATGATGGTCTGAGAAGATTCAGAGGATAATTTCTATTCTTTTGGATTTGTTTAGGTTAGCCTTGTGACCTAAGATATGATCAATTTTGGAAGACATCTGTGACCTCATGAGAAGAATGTTTATTTGGGTCTTGTTTAAGTCTGTTATTTCTTTGTTTAGTTTCTGCTAGGAGGATCTGTCCAGTACTGCCAATGAGGTATTAAAATCCCCAACTATTATAGTGTGGAAAGATATCATATTGTTCAGATCAGTTATATATTTAGGAGCATTCAGACAGGGTACATAGATGTTAACTGTTGAAATCTCTTCATATTGTGTTTCCCTTGACCAGTATGAAGTGTCCATCTTTGTCTTTATTTATGTTGGTTTGAATCCTATTGTATCTGCATACAAGATTGCAACCCCAGCTTTTTTCTACTTTTCATTTGCCTGGAATACAATTTCCCATCCTTTCACCTTGAGTCTTGTTTTATCTTTTGAGGTAAGCTGAGTTTCTTGTAGGCAACAGATATCTAGCCTGAGTTTTTGTATCCAGTTGGCCACCCTATGCCTCTTTAAAGGAGAATTCAAACCATTCACATTAATTGAGAGAGCTGATAGATATGGCAGAGTTTTGGACATCCTGTTTTTCAGAAGTCCAAAGTTTAATTTTATGCCTCTCATCATTGTGGAAGCTAGGCTTTGTTCTTTATTTCTGGGTAGATTTACTTTGGTGGTGTACCATCCTGTTGCTTGTTATGAAGAATAGGTCTGAGTATTTTCTGTAGAGCTGGTAGTGTCATGGCAAATTTCCTCAGCATGTGGATGTCAGTGAAGTATTTGATTTCCCCATCACAAATGAAACTCAGTTTAGCACAGTAGAGGATTCTGGGCTGGGAATTGTTTTGTTTAAGAAGGTTGAAAGTCAATGACCATTCTTTTCTGGCTTGGAAAGTTTTGGCTGAAAGATCTGCAGTCATCCTCATACTTTTCCCTTGTAAGTAATACTTTTCTTATGCTTGGCTGCTTGCAGAAGTTTTTCCTTCATTTTAATATTGGCAAAATTAATTACGATGTGTCTGGGAGATGCTTTGTTTGGACTGAGTCATGCTGGGGTTCTGAAACTATCTATTATCTGAATTTCAGTGACTCTTGCAACACTTGGAAAATTTTCCACCATAATGTCTTGAAGCAAAGAATTTGTGCCTATGGTATCATCTTCTTCTCCTTCAGGAATTCCTATAATTCAGATGCTTGGTTTCTTGGAATGATCCCATAATTCTCTCAGGGAATATTCTGTTCTTTTTCTCCATTTTTCTGCCTCTTTTTTTTTTTTTTTTTTTTTTGAGACATAGCCTCAAGCTATTTTCCTAGATAGAGTGCCTTGGCATCACAGCTCACAGCAACCTCCAACTCCTGGGCTTAAGTGATTCCCTAGCCTCAGCCTCTCAAGTACCTGGGACTACAGGTGCCTGCCACAATGCCTGGCTACTTTTTGGTTGTAGTTGTTATTGTTGTTTGGCAGGCCTGGGCTGTTTGGCAGCTCTGGTGTATGTGGCCAGTGCCTTAGCCGCTTGAGCTACAGGCACCTAGCCTTTTCTGCCTCTTTGACTGCTTGGAATAGTCCAAAGTCTTATCTTCTTTATCTAAGATTCTTTCTTTGCACTGCTCAACTCTATTTCTGGGGAGCCTGCATTTTGAAGCTCCTTAAATACCTTTTTCAATTCCTTAAGCTCTGCTATATCTTTCCTCGGTATGTTCATATCCTTGGTGACTTTGTCTTTGAACTCATTAATTTCTTGAGACAACTTCTGAACTGTTTTTTGGTTCTCTGTTTCCCTCTTTCCCTCCATTCCAATTATCTTACTTGCTATCCATATTCTAAATTCTATAGCTGATATTTCAGCAATTTCTCTGTGGATGGGATTCTCTGTTGTATTTTCTTTGATGTTCCCAGGAGGGGTTGATCTGTTCTGATATTTCTTTTCTTTTCTTTCTTTCTTTTTTTTTTGAGACAGAGCCTCAGTCTCACTATGTCACCCTTGGTAGAGTACCGTGGCATCACAGCTCACAGCAACCTTGAACTCTTGGGCTTAAATGATTCTCTTGCTTCAGCCTCCCAAGTAGCTGCAACTACAGGTGCCTGCCACAATGCCCAGCTATTTTTTTTGTTATAGTTTTTAGCTGACCTGGGCCAGGTTCGAACCTGCCACCCTTGGCGTATGTGGCTGGCACTGTAACCACTGTGCTATGGGTGCTGAGCCTGCTCTGAAATTTCATGTTGCCAGAGTTCTTCAGCAAATTCCTCCTCATGAGTATTTTCAGCTTTTTCCTCTTTTTTCTTTTTTAATATGTTAATTATACCTTTTTAGTTCAATTCATAGGTTGTCCCTGATGAGTCTGTTCTTCACCATTGCAGTGCCACTGCTTCAGTGTTGTTTTCTTCCACTTTCTTGTTTTCTGCCACTTGGTTCAGCCTGGGTGATGTGTACCTCATGCAGTCCTCTCAGTGTAGAGCTCCTTTCATTTGGCTTCCATCCACTTTAGTCCAATATCTCTCCATTTGGCCATGAACCTCTAGTTAAAGCTGTTTCTAGTTAGCCATCTTATGACAATTCCTACTGCAGAAACTTTTAAAAAACTACTCAGTACATTTGCATTGAACTGAGGGGGTGGTTAATATTTTTCAGAGAAATAGAATTAAGTGAAAGGAAGTTGTCTTAAAAACTATTTTATAATGAAATTGTGGTTGTTTTTCCTTTCTGTTAATCAGGCCTAGGCAAGGTTATAATTGGCCGCTGCTGATGTGAAGGGCCAGCATGTTCTCTGCTGACAATGAGGCAAAAAGAAGGAAAAAAAGTGGGGTTGAGTAAGCAGAAATGAAGAAAGAGATTTCACCACCTCCAACATTCTTAAACAAAATAATTTTCAGCCCAGAATTCTGTATTCTGCTAAACTAAGTTTTAAAACTGATGGAGAAATCGAGTCTTTTGAGGATGTACAAGCACTGAGGAAATTTGCCACAACAAGACCAGCTCTCAACACTTAGACCTATTCTCAACACTGACCACCATAATAGACAACCAGCAGAGTAAACACCTAGAAACTAAAGGCCAAAAGTTAGCTTCCACAATGGCACAAGAGTTAAAACTACATAATGAATATTTTCACAAAATAAGGTGAATAGAACTCCACCACACTTATTCTCTCAATAAATGAATTCTCAATGAACTGAAATCACTGCTGAAGAGGCACAGGCTGGTTGATCGGGTAAAAAAGCACAAGCCATCTATATGCTGTCTCCAGGAGACACACCTATCCTTGAAGGACAAATCAAGACTCAGGGTTAAGGGATGGAAAATAATATTTCAAGCAAATGGAAATAAAGGAGGGGTTGCAATCTTATTTTCAGATACAAGCAGATTTAAAGCAACTAAAGTTAAAAAAGACAAAGATGGACCCTTTATGCTCATCAAGGAACAATACAACAAGAAGACATTTTGATTTTAAATATTTATGCACCCAACTTAAATGCTCCCAGATTTATGAGATAGTCCTTGAGGGGTCTGAGAAATATGATATCCCATAACATCATAATAGTCAGGGACTTCAACACCCCTCTGACAGAACTGGACAGATCCTCTAAACAGAAATTAAACAAAGATACAAAGGACTTAAATGTGACCCTACAACAAATGGGCTTAGTAGACATACACAGAACACAACATCCCAAAGCTAAGGAATATATATTTTTTTCACACCAGCCCATGGTATGTACTCCCAAATCTACCACATCCTAGGATACAAATCAATCCTCAGCAAAATTAAAAGAATTATAGAAATTATACTTTGTATCTTCTCAGACCACAAGGCAGTAAAGGTGGAACTCAACTCCAACAAAAACGTTTATCCCCCGAACAAAGACTTGGAAATTATATGGCCTTATGCTGAATGATAGTTGGGTTCAGAAAGAGATAAAAGAGAAAATCTTTGAAATCCTTAAACATAACAACAATGAAGACACAAGTGACCAAAACCTGTGGGATAAAGCAAAAGCAGTTGTAGAGGGAAATTCATCACATTAGATGCCTACATTTGAAAACCAGAAAGAGAGTGCATCAATAAACTCATGAACCATCTATGGAATTGGAAATAATCTCATTCCAAACCCAGCAGAAGAAAAGAAATAACCAAAACTAAACCAGAGATTAATGAAATTGAAGACAAAAGCATCATTCAGAAAATTAATGAAACAAAAAGTTGGTTTTTGAAAAAATAAATAATTTTTTTTTTTTTTTTGAGACGGAGCCTCAAGCTATCCCCCTGGGTAGAGTGCCATGGCATCACAGCTCATAGCAACCTCCAACTCCTGGGCTCAAGCGAGTCTCCTGCCTCCGCCTCCCAAGTAGCTGGGACCA